>QNUK01000064.1:2474686-2533666 GCA_013621035.1 Clarias magur | reverse complement strand
ATATAAAACATATGGCCAACTTAAAAAAGTCAGTAACATTGAGGTTCTTCTTTTGAATGTTTGTAATATGATGTAATATGAGTAAAGGTATTGTGTAATTGAAATGAGCACACGGTAGTTCAATCGTAGCAGCACACATGCAGCATGGAGTTTGGACATGTAATAATTCATATACACTATATGACAGAGCTCTTATAGACTTGTGTTCCAATCACACAATCAAAGGATTCGCCATTTTGTCTGGCAATCCTGCCTTTATTGCTATGTCATCAAGTGTATGTTAAACAATGATTTAATTCAAGGGTGTTCAAGTCAAACCGGGACTTGCGATGAAATTTCTGGTGAATGCAGGTGTAAAACTGATTAACATTCAGTAAAGAAGCCAGTACGGTTATGAGACGCGATAAAACATGTGAACTGTTTAAAAGAAGGTCGTACGTCCGTAAATGACAATCACAGTTGAGGTGGCTTAGAGCCCTCCTCAATCGTTCCCATGAACCCTCAGCAAATGGAACTCCTGATCCTTGAAAATCGATGAATAACTTGTCACCTGTCTTTAGGAACTGTACACACAATCATTCACCAACACCACTTGCACATTACAGGACCTTGGTTCAGAGTTATTGTCACATCCCCTGTACAGTCCTGACCTCACTTCAAGCCATTTCAGCATGTTTTGGCTATTAAAGGAGTTCCTGGGAGGCCAGCGTTCCAGCAGGTAGTCCCATCATGGCTCCATTGTACTGAGACAACTTTCTACCTTGATGATTTCCAAGCACTAGTGAAACGCTGGGATAAGTGCATTAGTGTAGTAGGGGATTATATAGAGAAATAAAGGGAGGTTTTAGTCTCATGACTGTCAAAATCCCAGTTTGACTTGAACACCCCTTGTAAAATCAAAACAGGCATTCTGTTATTAAACCTGTCCGTTTCTGACCCCTTTTTCTCTCTGCTTTGTTTTTCACCTGTCAGCCTGCCGTCTGTGATGTCTGACGAGTGACTGATGTCGCCGTGCCTGAGCTCACACCGGTGCATTTAGCCGCTTAGCGCATATGGTAAACCAGCGCAACACAAAAACATTACCTGATGTGTAGAGCGAGCTGTAGTGCCAGGTATAAAAGCACTGTGCAATGGTGTATACAATACTAAGGGGAGGTTCAGTGAAGCATTAAGCCTAACTTCATGTGTCGATGGCACGATTCCCTCCATGAGTGAGAGGTCTGACCCTGGTGAGTGGCACACAGCTTGTCTGTTCTTGGGCAGATGGAGGTTGTCAGGCAGAGTGCCATAGCAGCCTCAGGCTGCGATCTTGACCTGTACAAGCTTTTAAGGTACAGTAGGTAAAAACGGAAATTCCAGTTTCGCAAAGAAATGCTGTTGTAAAAAGTTAAAAGCTCATCGCTGCTTGTGCTGAAAGTTGTAGAAAGCCTTTCTGGCAAGAGATCCAGGACTGGCTGAGGGAGTCTTATCTTGTCTAATATATTTTTCGACATGTTCTTTCAGTGAATAGTTCAGTGAGCTGATCCTCGTTTGTAAATGTCGAGTTTGAGCCATCTGCTGCATTATCTTTGAAATGTCTTGTCCCTGTGCCAGGAGTCAGCTTCAGGAAAGTATTTTAACAATTCGATGTCCACTGTGATTTTAAAGAAAGCCTTCGCTCCATACAACTTGGACTAACTGACTATAACTTGAACATGTGTTTTAACACTGCTCCATTTAAAAAGACATCAAATACTGCATTGGTTACTGGCAGCGATGTGTAGGAGAGGAACTAAGAGGGTGAGCGAGTGAGTGAGTGAGAGAGAAAGAGAGAGAGAGAGAGAGAGACAACAGGTTTTATAGAAGCCACGGCTCAGCAAGGCCACCTACACAAGTTATACTGCTCAAGAAGTTACACAGTCGTTCACATGAATGTAAGAATGCCTGCACAAAGTACTTACACTAATAATATGTACTTAGTTGGCTAAAATGGCAAGCATGCAATGATTTCCAATGATTTCTTGGTGCCCACCTAGCTGGTGCTCAGGTCTCAGGGTTATCACATGAGAATTTATAGATATCTTCAATGTTGTTTAATAAAGAGGTAAAAATGTGTCTTTTCCTTTTATAGGTTGTATGAGTATTTTTGGACAAATGAGAGACATTCAAGTCAATCCGGGACTTTTGATCGTGCAAAATCACAGATCACAGTCATGAGAGTAAAAACTCCCTTTATTTCTCTATATACAGTAATTACAGTATCTGCTACACTAATGCACTGATCCCAGCATTTCACTCATGCATGGATACCATCAAGGTAGCAAGTTTTCTCAGTATACCAGAGCCATGATCGGGTTTCCTGCTTCACGTCTGAAACGCTGGCCTCCCAAGAACTCCTTAAATGGCCCAAATTGTACGGAGGATGTGGCAATAGGAATAGAATGTTTTACTGCGGCTCAGAGTCTTATCTCTACTATGCGCCGTGCTTGAAATCGTCTGTAAATGTCAATCGGTCTTACGCCGCCATTCACCAGAAATGTCTTCAGAGTCCCGGTTTGACTTGAACGGCCCTCATATTTTAACTAACTTTTGGAAGCGAAGGCAAAAGTTAAGGCTGATCCCTTGCAGTAACTCAGAGGACCAGCATTTGGACATACGGACTCCCTGTTGAAGATCTCTGAGATAGAAAGATGTTGATGATGGATTTTGTCTACACTTATAATGGGAGTTTTTGATGATGATATACAGTACAGTATGTTAGCTGAGTTGTGTGATAGTTAGACTAGAATTTGGCTGACAACAAAGTTGAGTCAACTGGGTGTTTATTTTCATTATTTTTACAGTTTCCACTCGCCGGAAGGAAATATCAGTTCCCAGGACCATTGTGCAACACACAACAATACACGAGAATTAAAATGGTTCAAAAACCCCAAGAGTATGAGATAAGTGCATGACTATAAACTGTAAACTATTGTGTAATGTTGCAGTAATAAGTAGACAGAGCAACAATATTGGCAGCAAAACGAGTTCCATGAATTAAAAAGTGTCGGATGCAGCTTTGTAAAAGCGAGTCACACTGGGTGAGATGTGAAATGAATATCCCCAAAATGTCTATTATTATTAACATAATAGTCAGGTCTATATCCGAACCATGATTTTAATCTTGTAATGAAAACGAATGCAAATTGTTTTTTCATGGCCGAAATGAGCTCTGAAAAGCATGCGCCATGCTCCTCATCACTCATCACTGACATGCGCTTCAGCTCTTGGCTTCTCCGCATGCTACTGTATTAACAGTCACTCTAATAAAGTAACTCTGTGCCGTGCGTCTGGTGTGTTCAGCTGTGATTCTGCCAGGCTCTGATATTCTGCAGGGCTCCTGGAGAAGCGACTGCGGTGCACGAGAGATTAACCACGGCTGGAGAGGAAGAGGAAGGGATTATCGACCACTCCGCACAACTCCAATGGAGAAGGATAAAGTCAGATATCAGCAGGATTCAAAAACTGCACAATCCTCTTCTCCATCTCTCCCTTATAACTCTCTCTCTCTCTCCTATCTCCATCTCTGAGCATCTTGCCCTTTCTTTCAGTCTTTACACCAGTCTCTCTCTCTCTCTGATACTCTCGCTTGCTTTCTTTAGCTTTGCACTATGGGAAAGGTTTTAATGCAGGATTAGACCATCCTCGAGGGATCACACACTCCCTGTGTTGACTAACGCAGGTTAACAAAGACTCTCCTCTTCCCGCTGTACTAATCATCAAGTTCACAGTAACAGAATCAGTGTTAATTTAACCCCTACAGGGTCCACCAGCCTAACACTGGGCGCTTTCTGAGGGTTTTTCACCCCAGCATCTGGCAACACATACAGCCTGATCGACAAAATCCCTTGCACCTGAATGTAAGGCGGAGCTTAAGTTAAATCAGATCAACGGTTCGCAATCCTGAGTATACTACAACATCATTAATATAAGTGTGCTCACACAGAGCCGACATTTTTTGTACCAGTCAGTGGTAAAAGGTGCAACTTGATAGCATGACAAGCTGCTTTTGTTGTCTTATTAACTTCAAGAGAGAGAAAAAAGAGAGACTGGTGTCATACGTTACAATACACAGTCATTGGCAATTTGCTGTGGTACTGTATAGTATGTGCAGTACAGTATGTGTTTTTAAAGTATAATAATTTTTATGGATTATTTTGCTTCGTTGGAACGCCACCAAGTTGTTTACTCTTCACCCAACATCAACATAAGCACTCTAGATGACAACAACAACAACAAAATATCAATAGGTTGCAAACCAGGATCCAAGCATACTTACAGTCTATTCCTAAATATTGGAACAACAATTGATGTTTTTTGGCATTTGGCATCCGGGCACCACCAAAATGAAGATATAAGTTAGAAGCCAAGACTTTCAGCTTTAATTCTAGGGAGTTGAAAGACATTGTGCCATTAACCATTCAGGAATTACAGCCATTTTCATACACACACATTTTTGGTGTGCTCATAAATAATGGAACAAAACAGCTGCCATGCAGTTGCATGGCCAGGTGTGGCTTGTTTCCGTGTTACTCCGTAACTAATCAAGCAGATAAAGGACCTGGGGCTGGTTCTAAGTGTTCCATCTGCATCTGGTAGCCGTTCACTCAAACTCTCTACATGAAGTCCAAAGAATAGTCTGACCTAAGGACACGTCTGGAAATTAAAGCTGAAAATCTTGACCTTTTTTCCCTTTTTTTTGAGTGTTTCATTTCAAATTCAAGAGAACAATCAGACATTCTATGGTATACATGTGTGATTGTGTCTCTCCCGATCGAAAAGCGATCAGCTACAGTAGCCTGTCGAAGCACAGAGGACAGATGGGTCCCCATCTAGTGGGTCACTCAACAATTTCTTTTAACCCTAACAGTGACGAACGAAGCACATGTCATAACTTTATGATTGGATGAAAAACAGCCACTGGTGGTCGAGAAAAATGTATGTTCCAAACAAGATACCTAAAGCATGCTAATGTTTCATAACAGTTTGCTTATGAAACATAAGTAAGTTGAGTAATGTTTTAATTTGCCTAAAAACATAGCTAGTGTCTAGTTGTTTTATGAAATTCCTAAATCATAAATTCCTAAATCATTTATGGAATTAATAAATAGCTATTGGAATTGTTCCTAGTCTAACCTGGCTTTAGCAAAGAAAGCATGCTAACTTAAATATATTAGAAATATAAACAAAAATAAGTATAGTATATACTTAAATAGTATAAACACAAAATAATATTTAAGTATAGTAACAAAGTAAAATTGCTCATTTTTTAAAATCATGCTTAAAATGTGTTACATTAATAAATATGTATAATTTATCTGATTTCTCTGATACATCAAGATAATTGAAGTCACCTGGCCTGAATTAAAAATGTAACTTTACCTTTAAAAATATATATTTTTCTTTTCTAAACAATTTAGAAATTTGAATTTTTTTTTTAAAGATTTTTTGAAGCAGGTATGTGGCTCTCGTCTTAGTGTTTCCATAGCTTTGATAACTACTTTTAGAATGATTTCTGGGGCATGTTCAAGTGTTCAGATTCTCACTCACTTCTTAAGTTTTTAAAATGTTTTAAAGGAGTGAAATTAGGAAAATTTAGCTCCAACTGTCTGCACCCACATAAACTAAACGAAGCGGGCAAAGCGTCACCGAGTCTCTGGCATATGATAATAATAAATACATGTAAAGAGCTCAGATAATAATTACAGCTTGCTGGAGTGAAACTTGGAGCCGGCCGTGTTTCTTTTGCACAGTGATGATATGTCTTCCCACACGTTATGCATTAATTAGATAGGTGCGTCTCAGGATGAGGCCTGACACAGTCATAAGCGGGCAAGTCCCCACTTTAAGCCAACAGCAGGGAGCTGTTTAAATCTAGCGTCCTTTAGAACATGTAATTAGATAAGGCTCATCTCAAGATGAAGATGCGTCACGTATGGTTGGGTTATTATACACTTTCTTTTATTTACTTATAGCTTGAGAGGTATTTTCAGTGCTAAAGTTTTTCCATCAAAGTAACTGTCCTTGAAATCCTTCAATTTGTTGCAGGATGGTGTAGACTTTAATCTATGAGCACATCTTTGGTCGTCCCTCTTTAAGACCCTGGAAGTGTTTTAAAAGACCATTGTGACCAAGGTGACACCTAAACGGCCCTCATAAGGTTATGCCATAAGGTCGGACGAATTGTGCTAGAGTGTGCTATTATAGAATAATAATCAATTCAATTCAATTCGATTTAATTTGTATAGCACTTTTAACAATGATCACTGTCGCAAAGCAACTTTATAGAATCAAAAGAGAATTATGGAAATTGTGAAATGTAGAAATTATGTTTGAAATGTAGACAATTTGCATGAATAAAAATGATCAGATTGTCCTTGATGAGCAAGCCGCGGTTGATCGTGGCAAGGAAAAACTCCCCAAGATGGCAACAGGAAAAGACCTTGAGAGGAACCAGACTCAACAGGGAACCCATCCTCATTTGGGTGATAATGGATAGCAGGGATTGATCTGCAGTCATACTCTGTGTTTGCCAGCTGGCAGAGGTGGAAAGATTACTAAAATGTTGTACTCAATTAAAAGTAAGAAATTTTACTGAAGTACAAGTAAAGTTACCATTATAAAAATCTACTCAAGTAAAAGTAGCTCATAAAAAATTTGCTCAGAGTAAATGTTACTGAGTAATTTTTTTTTTTTTTTTAACAGCGGGGTGGGATGAGGCATTCTAGCGCAGTTCAAAAAAGATGAGCAGATATAAATCTCAAACTAGTTGTTTTTAACTGAAGGAACACCTTGGCATAATAAAGCTGTTGTCTTTCTTGTGCTTGAAAATCAAAGTGGTCACATAAATATGGCGTCACGTCCAAGTCTAGTGTCGGCCGAACAGCAAAAGAATATGGTTCAGGGTTCTGTTTTAAACTGTATGGAAATGGTGCTATATGGCAGAAAGAACTAGATCCGGTCATTAACTGATGAAATAATGAGGTTTGTATTGCTTTACAAAACACACACACACACACACACACACACACACACACACACCAGGAGGAGGATCAGATTCAGGTTAGACCCAGGCCAAAATAATAAACTAAATGGTATTTATATTTAGTAGCTATATTACCTGCAAAAAAAAAACACACACACACACAAACAAAAATACAGGTACCTTCCCTGACTCCCTAACCCAAAAACAGTGAATAAATTCCCTCTTTCCAAAATAAACGGCAGCCACGCCCCTATTACTGCTGAGAGCACAAACATACAGTGAAATTATCTACAAATATATACAAATACCAACCAAAGCAAAAAGTCACAACCTCTTTCCTCTTTCCCGCGTCTCTCTCCGCTTTATCTATGGTCGCGCTGCTTGATGACGTCACTCTCAGGGCGGAAGCGACCGTGTGGAAGGTCAGGTAGATGCCTATGTGGGGAAACAGTCAGAAAACCTGGAGTGGAGTCTGGAGCGGCGCGCGACCAGGACACGAGACGCACACGCGGGCGCAACGAAGCATTTATACCAGGGGTGTCCAAATCCAGTCCTGGAGGGCCAGTGACCAGCACAGTTTGTAATTCACCAACACCTAAACACACCCACTGATCCTAGTAATTGACAGATTAGTTAGATCAGCTGTGTTTGAGAAGAAGAAGCACCAAACTGTGTTGGACACTGGCCCTCCAGGACTGGGTTTGGACACCCCTGATTTATACAAAGCAGAATATTTTTGCATTTTCATTCATTTGCTTTATTCAGTAGTGCGTATGATTTAAAATGTAGCGAATTACAATACTTCAAACAAAACATACTTAAGTAAAAGTAAAATTACAGATTTTAAAAAATACTTTAAAAAGTAGAATTCATTACATTCCACCTCTTCCACCAGCTGGAAGTTTATTATAACACTTGATGACTGGGTTAATATCAAATTCAAATTTTATTTGTCACATACACAGTCATACACAGTACGATATGCAGTGAAATGCTTATACGACCGCTCCGTGACCTTAAATATTTTTACAAAAGGAACCTATAAAACAGATTCCATCAAAGTTACAAAATATATATATATATACTATATAAAATCTGAAGTATGATGTGATGTAATATATTACGACTATAGTCTGTGAAAAACATGTGATGTAATATATTACGACTATAGTCTGTATATATTACATATTGGAATATGTATATGTACATATTCCAATATGGAGTCCAATTCCTTATTGGAGGCTCAGGAAGACTGTAGGAAATTCCAGTGCTTGGATACCACCTATATAGAAAAAAATTCTCATGACTGGACTGACTGCTTCACGTTTAAAATGCTGTCCTCCCAGGAACTCCATTAATGACCCAAACAAGATGGCTTGGAGCGAGGTCAGGACTCCCAGCCGAGCTCCTGTAATGTGCAAGTGGTGTTGGGGAATTATTGTGTGTATACTGTAGTTCCAACAAACATATGCGTCTCTTCAGCAATTTGGCAAGATTTTCAAGAATCAGGAAATTCACTGGCTGAATGTTCCCGGGACCGACTGCAGTAGACTCCAAGCCAGTTTGCACCATTTAAATGTTTTACTGCGACTATGAGTCTTGTCACTATACTGTGCTTGAAGTATAAACGTCAACACGTATTACTCGTTTATTCACCAGAAAATTCATCATAACGCTCATATTAAGCTGATTTAAGCTCACAATCAATGTCTCTAATTGAATGGAGCCCAGTTCTCATTTTTTATATTTTTGCCATTGGTTTCTCACAAGCCCTGGGATGAACTACAGTAAGATGTGTGAGTAAGTATGTTGGCATGACTTGTAGTGATTCCTCACAGATTGCAGGCATGACATTTTTTACTACAGCATTTTATGACCCAAAGATCCACCTTAGTTCCACTCTTTATTTCTACACGTCCAACTGCAGCCATCCAGACTTTTGGATTCAATCCTAGGCATCGTAGCGGCACCGTGTCACTTGAGAATGAGGCGCGGAGGAGACGCCATGTAGATTTAAAAGGCCAAAATAGTATCACTGTTACAGTAAGTAAACTTTAATATTACATTATTTGTGTAATGTTTGCTGGAACAATTGATACGGTACAGTTTTCATGTATCTGTACTTTACTTGAATATTTCTATTAAAGTGTACGTCTTACTTCTACTTCACAACATCTTACAACAAATATCTGTACTTTTTACTTCATTACATTTTAGCTTGAAGCGGGAATATCGACACCTGACGACTATTATGTGTAACTGTGTGATTTGCATTCCCTCCATGAAATGCTTAATCATTTAGCAGGTGTTTGAAATCAGAAGCAGAGATGAAACAGCGTTCGGTGCGTAAATAAATTTGAACTTGGGTACATTTTGTACCTTGACTCAAGGTGAAATGTAAAGTAATGACTTTACTTTTACTTGAGCAATATTTTGCATAAGATATCTCTATCACTCAGGATTTGTGCACCACTTGTTTTTTTTTATGAGCATATTTTAGCTTATCTTTGATTGGTGCATCCTTCCTTTGCTGCGGCTATCGATGTCAAAGCATGTCAGATCCAGGGCAAGCAGCGCTTTTTAGGTCATAACCAATTGTTGCAAAAATAATGAATGTGGCTTTAAGTTCTCAGCCTTGTATCTACAGTAGCATGTGCTATTTCATTATCCAGTAGCTCAAACTTTATTATATCCCAAGAACAACTGGTCAGAATCACGTCATAAAATAGCGCTGTAACAGCAATAAGCGACAAAATACACCACCTATGTTTTTACGAAAGTCTCGTTTCCAGCAGGACTTATGGAGCACATCTGTATTTTGGAGGCAGATAACACCGATGTTGTCACTGTTGCTGGGTTTCAGTTGAATTCCGGTTCAGCTGTCCTGTCAGGACTCACTGTGGGTGCTCGCTGAACCAGTCGCAGATCCGCGCCTGACGTGACGCTGTCCTCGCTCATCGTGGTTTTCACACTTTTCTGCCCAATACTGCATATCGCATGGATTATCTCAACTCTCAACGTCCTACACGCACTTGCATTAAGCTGTATTTATGTCACGGTTTGTTGGATAGGTGCTGTTTTACACCGCTCTTTGAAGCGCAACAATCAGGACTTATCAGGAATTTTCCAGAAGCTTGATAGCTTGATATAAGACACTGTATGTTTGAGTTAGACTCAGGCTGTGATATATACCAGATATCCCAGGTCACTGATTAACTCCATTTTACGCCCTTTTATATCTGACAGTCTTCCTCTTCACTGGCTCTTCTCCAGGGCTGGAGTCTTCCTCTTCATCATCGTCACCCTCTCAAGGCTAATCTAATCTCTTCCACTGAACCTTGAACTGAAGGAGGCAACTTGCTTCAAGATCTTTGTTGTTATATTGCTTTAATTAAGAGAAGCATGGTGGCTAAGTGGCATCATGAGCATCAAGTGAATGATTTTCAGCTGCTTATGTAAAAAGCAGATCAGCGTGTTAGCTGTGAGTGCAGTGACTTTATAAGACAAAATGCTAGCTGTCTCGTCTGAGAGTAGGAAAGAGCAAATATTTGAGGATGAATATACTAAAAAAAACTAGTTAACTTGATCTGCGTTGAATATCAAGTTAGTTCATTTCAAATAAAAAAAAAATGAAATAATGAATTAAATCTTATACTAAGCATTGCATTTTTAATATATTCATATGATAAGATGTTTAAAAAAATGTATTTAATGTTTCTGTTCAACATTAAATATGAAAAATATAATGCGTAGTATAGGTTTTAATAATTCATATTCAGGACCATGTATTCATTAATTTAAAGATTAAAATCTTTAAAGATTAAAATATTTGTTTTTAAATAATCTAATCAAAAGAAATTGTGGTTAAATTTGCCTAAAACCAATGTATTGTATTATCATGTATTACTGTATATGACAGTGGACATGAATGCTTTAATGGATCATAGTACTGAAATATTAGTTTCAATTTTGTCAAATATTGAAGATGAAAATCTTAAGCAATCATGTTTAACAGAAAGATGCATACTATACTTTACAAACATACACATGCATGTAAAAAAAAAAATCGTAAATATTATTTTGCTCTATTGATGGGGGTCAGAAATATTAAGAAAAACATTTTTGAATCTGTTTAAATAATTGCAACCAAGATAATTGGAATAATCTGGGGTTGTTTTTTTTTTTCATGCGATGAAATTGCTATACAACAATTAATATACAAAATTGTGATAATTAATTTTTTGTTCAAAACCTGTTGGTTCCGGCTGGGCATCGAGTCCAAAAGACCTCAGCAGCTCTCTGCTGTATATCTCTCAGTCCATGCCTGTGCTATTGCTTCCTGAAGATTGTGTACAGATGATGGTTTCTGGTTGCTCCTTCCTTTGTCACCATCGTCCAAAAGTTTTCTATTGGGTCTACTGTAGGTCTGGAGTTGACCCAGGCCATGACTCCAGAAGCTGAATACCATTGTCACATAGCTACAGTATGTGTATGAACAGTATGAATGCAGATCGATTCCTGCTTTCTGTTTCAACCAAATGAGGATGGGTTCCCTGGTGAGTCCGGTTCCTCTCAAGGTTTCTTCCTGTTGCCATCTCAGGGAGTTTTTCCTTGCCATTGTCGCCCTTGGCTTGCTCATCAGGGACTATCTAACCATTTCGATTGATACACATTCACATTTCATATACGAACTTAAATTATTCTTTCGATTGTGTAAAGCTGCTTTGTGACGATGACAATTGTTAAAAGCGCTATACAAATAAAATTGAATCGAATTGAATTGAATAGCTGGTTTTTCACTAGTTTTTCAGTTAATTAGCACAACGCTTCATCCAGGTAGGCTAGAACTAATATGTGACATCATCTTTTCAAATTCAAATTTTAGTTGTCACATACACAGTCATACACAGTATGATATGAAGTAAATGATTGTACGACCGCATATGACCATGTATTATACTGTAGCTCTCTGTGCACATGGCATACAGTAATACACGGCATATGTCTTCATATTTTTGGCCACCACTGTATGGACGATGTCAATACTTTATGCACTTTTGTAAAAAAAAAAAAAATTCAGCTTCATTCATTATGTTAAATACATAATAATAATCATCAGCAGCAGCAGCATATGATCCCAGGATATTCCCAAGCAGGACTGGCTTGATTCAAGAACAACAGTGAGACTCTTTATTTAACTGGTTTAGGTGGTTTTGAATTAGATCGGGGCATTAAGCATCACATCAAATCATCTGATTATACATTATACAGTAGATATGCAGCAGTAGTTGCAGCAGTAAAGTGCTCCGTAGAGTTTCACCCCACTTTCTTTTTTTAATGTCGTTTAAATGTAGGATATGTACATGCTCTGAAGAACACACACATGTTTTCCTCCAAACTCTTTAACCGGTTTAATGCAATTTAACAGCGTCGCATTTGGCGCTTCACGATTCATTACAAGGCCACGCTGCGCATGTAGGCCCACGACGGCGCTCCAGCACGGCCCCAGATGCTCCGCATGTTTCCGCCGTGTTCACTGGCTGTGTAACTTAACGTTCACGTACATCCGTTGCTGGACTCGCTAATTGGAGGTACATTAGGTGAGCGGCGTCCCGTCTGCATCCGCATCTATTTTCATTGTACTGAATTCGATGACTTTATTTGGGTTCTCACGCTACACTTGGCATTGCAGACTGTAAATAATGCGCTTATAAGTGCGCACGTTGCTTACACAGCCTGACCGCCTGAGAACATTGATAATGAGTTGCATATTGTGTTAACGTAGGATGATTATGGAGTTACATGTTTTTATAAGTGATATCATTTTAACCCTTTTAGGACTTTCTCAAAATCTTTTCTGGGATCAGCTCCAGACCCTGTATACAGGATGAATGGCATAGAAAATTAATTGCATAAATGTGCCTTTAACTTTTTCTATTTACATTATTGTATATATACTGTATATATACAGTATAGACGTTTTGTAAAAAATACTACCTTAACCGAAATAAAAAATATATAAAAATCAAAGGCAAAAATAATCATTGAAAAAGTCTTTTGAATTTCCAAGTATTTCAATGCCCTATAAAGAGATATACAGTACTATTCCTTGCCAGTCTACTTGAATAATTTTTCTAAAACGTCTATATACAAAAATAAATACATAAGTACATTTTAAAACGCACATGAAGTTAAAGATGTATAAACGTGCAAAATTACAAAATATACAAATAAAAGAAAGGAAAAAAAAAAAAAAACTAAATCCATGGAACCAAATGTGGTCCTTTCTCTGATTAAAAATTAATAATTAAAAATAATTTTTTAATAATTGTTATTTACAAATAATTTTTAAATATAATTTATACGTGCATGCATTGTGAATGGAATAAAACAGTTTGAACGTAAGCTCCACACGAAAATCATTTTCAACATTGTCATACAGTTGTTGTTGTTTTTTTTAAGTATTTCTTGATGTGTTCTACTTTTATCTATTAAACAACGTCAAATACATTTCTTTCATCTCTATAACTACATGTGTTGTTGGACATCTGTGTGACAAGTTAGTTCCTTTTCTAGCTAATGCCCAAAACCCAGCCACGGCATTGTTAGTGCCAGTCCCAAGCCTGCATAAAAATAAGACTGTTGCATCAGGACGGGCATAAAACCCACACCGTCATACTGTATTTAGTGTTACTATTATTAATATATATTATTAATGCTTTAATTAATGCCATCAAACTTCTTTTTAGGTACTATATAATGCCTCCGTCAGCGTGTGTGTGTGTGTGTGTGTGTGTGTGTGTGTGTGTGTGTGTGTGTGTGTGTGTGTGTTGGACACCTTGACACCCACTGACCTGTGCAGACCCTTAACGAGAGAGGCGAGTGGTAATGAGCGTGAGTGTTTGTGACAGGGCTGAGTGGGACACAGCTGTGCTTTCTCTCTCTCTCACACACACACACACACACGATGTTCCACACGCACATCGGCCTGGAGAGAGACACAGGAATGTTCTGTCTACCGTCTCTCATCTGTTTGTCTCTCTCATTCTCACTACATCTTTCTATCTTCTTCTCTTATTCGCCATTGTGTTTTTTTATTCTCTGATTCTTTATATTCGTTCTTTATTTCCTCTCGTTTTCTTTTCTCTCTTCCTTTTTCGTTCACTGTTTATTTCCTTTCCTCTGCTTTTGCATTTTTTTTGTTTCCATCTATTTCATGTTCATTATCTTCCTTGTCTTTTCTCTTTCTTTTATTTTCACTCTCCTTTTTCTCGCCCTTTCTATCCCCTCTCTGTCCTTTTCTCTTTCTTCATTTCATTTTCTTCTCTCTCTCCCTCTCTCTCTCTCTCATTCTGTCTCTGTCCCCCCTTTTCTACACTTTCATCTACATTTTCATCTTTTTTCATCTGTCTCTTTTTTATCTTTCTCCCATTTTCATCCTTTTTTTACCATCACTCCTTGTCTCGCCCCTCTCTTATTGCCATCTCTCTCTCTCTCTCGCTCTCTCTCTCTCCTATGCATGTTTGTTTTATTCTCTTTTGTTGCTCTCTCTCATCTCCCTTTTTTGCCTTCTATCTCTTCCTTTTTATCTCGCACTATTTTAAATTGCTTCTCTCTTCTTTTCCCTTTTCTGTCTCTTACTTTCTCTTCATCCTTTAACATTGTCCTTTCTTTTTCACTTTTCACATCTTCCTAATTTCGCCTCTTTCCCTCTCTCTCTTACTTTATTTCCTCTTTCTTTTTAAAGAAAGAAATGTATTTCCTTTTGACTAATTGCTTGCCCATCTTCCTCTTTCACTGCTCCCTCTCTCCATATATACCGTATGCCCTTTTCCCATCCCCTATTCAATCCTTGCTCATTTCTCTCTCTCTCGCTCTTATTTCTCACTCCCCCATATTTACCTGCTTTTCCTCTTTCTCGTTCTCACTTTCCGTGTCTTCTACACTCTCACACTCTCGGTCATTTTCTTTATTTCCCTTTCTTCAGTCCGTCCTCTCAGCCTATGTCACTCATCATTTCTCTCCGTCACAGTTCAGTACCTTCAGTGCATGTTCATTATGTTACATGCCGAGCTTTGTGTGTGTGTGTGTGTGTGTGTGTGTGTGTGTGTGTGTGTGTGTGTGTGTGTGTGTGTGTGTGTGTGACCCTGTGTAATCCTCCAGGCTGTCCTCAGCACACAAGTTAGTGTTCAGGGTCAGAGAAGATGCGTGTGTCTTGCTGCACTGTGACACAGAGCGCTGATCTCAGATCAGTGAGTGTGATGAGTGTAAGTCACCCTCTCAGGGGAAGATCTCGCAGAGAATTCCAGACATGAGCCAGATTTGAGCCGGATTAAGCTCTAAGCTCTACAGTCCCACTGAAAGTATTGGAATAGCAAAAGGCCAGTTCTTTTGTCTTTGCTTCCTTTTTTTTTTTTCTTTCTTTTTTTGCCCCTGATGAACTCCTTTGTCTTGTTTGTAGTGCATTTTGGGTCGTTGTCTTGCTCATTGATGAAATTAAGGGGCGTTCAGGTCAAACCGGGTCTGACTTTCTAGAGAATGGCGACCATTTACAGAAGATTTCAATCGCAGTACGGTGATGAGACTCTAATTCACAGGAAAACATTTGAAAGGTGAAGAAGTTTGAAAGAAGTGAATGAAGTTCCCAGCTGATGTGATGGCATTGCTGAATAATATACAGTCCTGACCTCGCTCAAGGCCAATCCACATGTTTGAGACATTAAAGGAGTTCCTGGGAGGTCAGTCCGATCATGGCTCATCTCATAACCGTGTTGTGTTATTCTGCACAATCAAAAGTCTCAGTACGACTTGAACGCCCAGCGTAGAGCGGTCACATTACTGTGTAAATTTCCAGACAGGATGTTCCATCAACAAGAAAGCAGAGGCAGAAGCCATTCCTTTGGCCTTTCATCGCTGTGAAAAAGCTGAGTATCGGCACAATGCCTCAGATTGCTTTCACAATTCTCTCTTGCTTTTCTTTTCCCCTTTGGACGTCTCTCTGGTATTCATACATTCATATCTTCCCAAACAAAAAATACAGTTTTCATAAGTAGAACCAGGGCTCAAACCAAGAGCAGACATACAGCACTATTAATCAATCTAACATGACATAAATAACAATCAAATGTTCCAATACTTCTGAACTCCTGGGGGGGAAATGGGTGGATTTACCTGGTTTTACATTTATAGATGTAAACATCAGTGAAAATTCAAATCTATCATCCATCATCTATGGTAGAAACGTAAGAATTAGCTCTTTATGAAGGATCTACAGTGTGTGTGTGTGTGTGTGTGTGTGTGTGTGTGGAGGGAACACCTGTGGCATGGCACTGAGAGGGTTGTGCCCTCTGCGCTGTGTGTGCTGATGACATGATGGGCAGCAGCCTCTGTCCTCAGGCCACCCAGCGCCAAGCTAATTAAGACCTTACCCTGTCAACACACACACTCACACACACGCACACACACACACACACATTTCTTTAAAAAAATGTATCTCCACACACAAAGAAACTGGGGGTGAATTTATAGACCCGGAACCAAACACACACACACGCACACACACACACACACACACACACACACACACACACACACTGATCAATAAGTGGCAAAGGGGTGATAGTAGGGCAATTTCTGCCTGATTGATTGACTCATTGAAGCACATGTCCAGGCCACAAGACTTTCCGTCTGTCTCCGTGCCTGTATAGTAGGCGTGTGTTTATATATGAATCGTCCACCCCCAAGCACTGCCTAACTCTGTGTGTATGTGTGTGTATGTGTGTGTGTATGTGTGTGTGTATGTGTGTGTGTATGTGTGTGTATGTGTGTGTATGTGTGTGTGTGCGCGTCTGCAACTGCGCTTAGTCAAGCAAGCGGCCCATGCTCACTGGCATTTCCCAAATACCCCAGCTGGAAGACTGAGTGACACACACACTTGTAGTGAGCCAAAGACAGAAACAGGATCTCTGTGTGTGTGTGTGTGTGTGTGTAAGTAAATAAGGAGGGGGGCACTCACCGACTCTCAGGCTCTCAACTTGGGCTCCGTCTACGCCTCGCACACCACTGACGGCGCCGCCGATGCACCCGCTTCCTGTCACAGCAGTCGAGCGCCATTAAAGATGCGCAGAGCTTCATTTCCATCAGCCAACAGCGTGACGCCTTTTATTTTAAGTAACGTTAGCGTCTCTCTGCCATGATATTTCTGTCATGCTCTTCCCTCAGAGGTAATGGATGAAGCATCCAAGATTGGGAGGGCGGAGATAATTGACTTTCTAGAAAGCTTCTGAAATTACGTCCGGATTTCAATCACCAGCATGGACACACTCCGGCTGAAAGAGAGGGTCAGGATGTGGCGTACGCCTGGAAACGTACGCCACTTAAACATGAATATATTTAAACAAAGTATTCGGAAATGTGAAGTCGACAGAAATGCTCAGAAATCCTTTATGAATCTAATCACAAATATATTTACTTCATAGATTAGACCAATATTAGAATATATTAGAGGAAAGAAATTCGTATTGCGAAGCGCATTTTCCCATAAAAAATAATGTAAATGCAGATAATCAGTTCCAAACATGGTACCAATATTACCAAAAAAAGATTTTCCAACCCTATAATTATATTTTTGCATATAAAAACAATCAAAACATTTAGAAAAGACATGTAAATAAAGTACATTATGAAATAAATAGATATTAAACCTCACTTAACCTTAATTTTCACCGGCTGCTTTAAAAATGAAACTGAAAACGGCTCCCATTTTCTCTTGATATTATCTTTGTAACATTTTTGGGACCCTTGTTGCTACGTCTTCACTCAATCTTGCACAAAACCCCCCAAAAAACTAAAAAACAAAATTAAAAACACAAAAGAAACACGCTGAGGTGCCACTGTAATTGGGAACATGATCAGATTGTTAGATCGCAACTTAATGCAAAGTAATGCTCCTGATGGTTATTAGAACATTTCTTGTGTACACCAAACCTGCTCTCAAAACATCCTGCAAACCCACTCAGGTTTCGTAGCATAAAGGTTTTTATTCTTGATTAAAGGTTTAATCAAACTATATTGCTAGCATCCATCATTAGCAGGGCAAACTTATGCTCTGTGTAGAATCAGAAATGATTAGCTTCTTAAAAGAAACTTACCAACTAGCATTATTATTAGCATCAGTCGTCAGTAAGAGTAGCCTACTGTATGCTCACATGTGCCACAAGTCATTACACAGGGTACGCGTTTATCCATGATAGTTCTCTTCGGAGTTTATGCTAAAGAAGAATTAAAATCAAATTTTAGTAAGCCAGGCCGCCACAGTGGTTTATGGGTTAGCACTGGGGTCCAGATTCAATTCCCACCTGAAATTGAATGTGTGCATGGAGTTTGCATGTTCTCCCCGTGCTTGATGGGTTTCCTCCGAGTACTTCAGTTTCCTCCTACAGTCCAAAGACATGAGGATTTGGCTAACTAGCATTCCCAAATGGCCTGTAGTGTGTGAATGCACGTGTGAATATTCACCAGAGGTCCTAAATGGGCATAAATACAATGGAATAAATACTGTACCACCAGCCTCCACGGCCCATAATACAGAGGTTTCTAGATGGATGCATGGTTTAGTGAGACAAAATCATTTCTTAATAATTTACCTTTACATCTAAGGTAAATCTTAAATGTTAGAAATGTGCTAAGTGTCTTGTCTCTGTACTAGTATGAAAGATTTAACCACTATATATGAGCTAGCTAAGTTTTTAGCCTGAAATATTCCCCAATTCTCAATGTTTTTACCATTTAAGCCACATACACCCAGTTTATGTTTGATCCTATAATACAAAAAAAAAAAGACCTTTTTTTTTTTTTAACTAAATTGAGGGATTAGTTGCTATGAACAGCCAGCTAATGGGACTGCTAGACTAGCCGCTAGCAAAAAACTGTTAATTCGCCCTTTTACCACGCTTTTTGGCAATTTGCCAATTATGTTGTTTTTTTGTTTGTTTGTTTGTCTCAGTGGCCCATCAGAGGCAGGCCGTTGGTGTTCGGACCAGCATCTTAACCACCGAAGCTACCTCTGCTCCCCATTACTTTTGTACTGTTGTATAAAAGCAACAAAATGCAATGATTATACTGTACACTCCCTGCTGCTTTCAGTCAATGAGAACACATTGAATTTTCATATAAAGTTCAGCTAACTGATTAATTTCTCTTTGTACTGCCTTGTGACTGACAGAAGCCTGATTTTTTCATCACTCACATGAATAATTAAATTTTTTAAAGTTCCTTAATTGATGTAGAAGAACACAGCTTTATCACTACCTGCACACTTCCTTAAACATACAATGGATTCGACTTCAAGTTAAGGTAGGCCAAAACCCCAAACATGTCATTAGAGCATTCGTCGATTGATCAGACACGGCTTCAAACAGAGAACGCTTATTATTTTTCAAACACTCTGCCCATCCAGGCATAAACGTCCATGGCAACGAAGCCTCATTTAAACACAATATTCATAAAGGTTATTAAATATAATGATGCTGTCTAGTTAATGATTAGTGCTCATTAAATTGTCCTTCAAGAGATTTATTTTCAGCTCTTATTAGTTCATGACGGACTCGTCACGGCTCAGGGAACAGATGCGAGCTGTTTAATTATTTTATGTGGTTTGCTGAGAACTCTGATGAGCACGTAGTCCAATGACACGACAGCTGAAGAGAGTATGATGAGAAATGTAGACTAAAGAAACCTAGGCCACTTTAAAGTCTGGAAGAAGTATGGAATAAAACATAAAGTTATGTATTGTTATATTCGATGCTTGGTTGCATGATCTAGTAAATCGCTTGTATTGGAGACTCCTTCCATAAAGGTTAAATAGTATACCCTGTACAATACTGTACTGTGCACAGCACATGCAAATTAGTGAAAGTCAATATTTGGTGTGATGATGTTTGGAGGAGCCTTTAGTGCCAGGAACAATTTGTGCAGTTTTAAAAGGAAATTAGCTACTAAGTTTTACTGAGCATCCTGTAGAACCACACACAGTGTTTGTCTAAAATGTTGTTGCTTATATAATATGTTGCTTTCTTGTCTGGCATAGAAATATATATTTTTTACTTTTCAGGAAAAAAAAGGTTTGAAAATCAGAAATGTTTTTGTATGTGTCTCATACAGTATGTGTACTGAATAATAAAGTCGCAAAATAAAATAAAACTTTGTACTAAAAAACAGTGTTTAAGACTTTTCCACAGTAATGTATTTTTTAAATGTGTCACATTTGTCTTTTTTTCTTTTTCAAGTTGGTTGTCTTTTCTATGAAAATAATCGGTATTTCTGTCCAGTTTCTAAAATTATGACAGGCAATCGGAATTAAAAGGATTACAGTTTCAAGCCATAATTTATATAGGATTCATGTTTCAATTCTATGACAGATCTTTGAGATCTTGTGACCATTTCTGCATTTTCGTGCTGTTAAAAGATGAATATCCAACAGGCTTATGGCTGAACTATGGCGGAATACATGATCGACAAGCCATCGATCTTCACAAGAGTAACAGAAACACCAGACGCAAAATAGAAACAAACTGAAGGTTATTAGAACATTGTGAGGTTTGTGTGTCCTAGAATGTTCAAGTGTCCAGTTTTCTGTGAATTCTTAGAAGGACCTGGTATGTTTGGGTTTTAAAAAACGTTCTACTGTAGGAAGATTTCAGATAACATTCTCTGAAGGTTTGAATGATGCTGAACTATATTTGTAGGAACTGAGAAGGTTGTTAAATTCAACTCAATTAATTTTATTAAGAAAATATGGGAGAAAATATGAATAATTCAAATTGTCCCTGATGAACAAGCCGAGGGGGACGGTGGCAACAGGAAAGGAAAGGACCTTGAAAGGAACCAGACTCAACAGGGAAGCCATCTTGATTTGGGTGAAACAGATATGAGGAACTGATTTGCAGATAATAAATAACATGCTCAGGACTTTGCAACAGGTTTTGCTGAACTGTATTTGCTATGCTGTCTTTGCAGTATGTTTGATGCATCCTTTCCTTAGCGAAACCAAATTTTCTTACCCATTTTTAAATTTCTCATTTTACCCATTTTATATTTCTTTATGCCCCAGTGAGACACCCCGAAAAACTTTTCATACTGATAACTTTTCTCATACCATCAGGGTAGAAGGTTTTCTCAGTACGCCGGAGCCATGTCCTGACTGCTTGACTTCATGTCCTAGCTTCCCAGGAACTCCTATGAGACCCATATATATATATATATATATATATATATATATATATATATATATATATATATATATATATATATATATGTGGGAATGGCTTGGAGCGAGGTCAGGACTGTACGGGGATGTGGCAATAACTTCCAGCCAAGTTCCTGCAATACGCAAGTGGTGTTTGTGAATGATTATATGTACAGTTCACACAGACAGATGCATGTCTAAAAAAAAAATGCAACACTTACAGTAAATGTTGAAAAATAGTCTCATCCGGGTATTGTGCTTGAAGTCTTCTGAAAGTTCTGAAGTCTCATTTTTTGCCTTCATTCACAAGATAGTTTGACGTGAATGCCTCTTGTATATATAAATAAATAAATAAATAAATAAATGGGTTTGTATGCATTCTTTAAAATAGTCAGTAAATTATATAAAAATGATTTTAAAAAATATCATTTTATATAAAGATTTCAAATATATTAAATACAAAATAAATAAAAAGAACCTTTTTTTCTTAGAAGCTAATTTAGTTTTAATTCAATTTTTTCTAATAATTAAAATTCTACTTATTTTATATTTCTCTATTGATCTGTTTCGGGGTGCCAATAATTCTTATTAAAGCCTGAACTAAAAATTGTGTGACTTGAGTTTTATGACACATTTTTGATAGGTCTAGTTTAATATGACTAGTTAGTAATTCCCCTCAGGTTCCTCTTTGTTCGAGCATTATGCTAAGTGCTAATGCATGTTAATGTGTTTTTCATTAACCGGGCTCCTGAAGCCCTGGCCCGCCGGTGGGCGTCACATAGCCCGTCTCTGAGTCGAGCAGGGGAGGATGGAAAAAGTTTCTGGTGCCATTTTGTTTGGCGCGGCTCTGTAATTAAGCTGCCAGCAGCGGCGCATTAACGCCGCATTAGGCAGTGCAGGGCCGAGTTGAGGATGGAGGTACAAACAACAAGGGACAGTACTGGCCATCACGTCTGCAACACGCTGACCTCCATTACACACACACACACTCACTTTACAACTCATCAACATGTCCGCCAACTTAGCATAGCCCATAATTAATAAACACACATCGTCTACCGTTCATTTTTGCCAAACAAAACTTTTTAAATGAAGTCTTCCTAGATGATTCCACACATCAAATTTACTTCCTTGCTTTATTATCTGTAATATATGAAAATGATTGTCTATAAAAAAAAATTGTTTTTTTTTAACGTTTGGTAATGAACGTTTGTATCACTCAAAATCATTCCTCTAAATATCTAAATCAATCCTCAGCCAGTCTTTAGCAGTATTTTCAAGCTAATTTTTTAATTTATTTTTATCTTGGTTACATTTTAGTATCTCAGAAAAGCTGAAAAAGCAAACGTTTTTTGAAACCTTGAAATATTAAATGTATTAAATAAGACAAGGACATGAGTTAACACATTAAGGCCATAATTCACCAATACAAGGGAGGTTTGAGTCCCGCTGTGACTTGTTATGAGATTTCTTGTGAATGAAGGCGTAAAGCTGATTGACATTTACAGAAGACTCGCGGCGCAGTACAGTGATGAGACTCTGAGCCGCACTAAAATATTTGAATGGCGCGAACGTTTTAAAGAAGGCCGTACTGTACATCCAAGAATGATGTTCCCGGCATTAGAGAAAATGCATCTGTCTGTGGGAACTGTACACACACTGCGGGGACTGTACACACACTACGGGGACTGTACACACACTGCGAGGACTGTACATCCACAAACACCTCTTGCACCTTTTTTTCTTGCCTCGGGAATGATGCCATATCAGGTGAGAAATGTTAAAGTGTCCAAAAATATTTATGACCAAAATTGGGAAAAGAAGTCTGTATATAATGTACACACACACACACACACTGAAGACTCACATGGACAAAAATGATTTTTTAAAATAAATTTTGCGTAATAGATAACTTTTAAGAAATGATTCTCATAAAAGTCATTTTAATGGGCGAGATCATTGGCCATAATATATTTCACCTGAATTGATTCTCAATCGCTTGCTCAGTATTTAGCTAGACATGATACATCCCAACTAGCATTTAAAATTAGATACTAGATTAAATACTAGACTAGATAAATAGTAAAGTCTAGAGAAACTTCTTTTTCAGACTTTTTTTCCATTACTTCCCTTCAGGTTTATTATGGATTTTTATTACGTTTTTTATTATACCAGGAGAACGGAGACTCCACTTCGGTCTCTCCGTATTCCTTGTCCTCTTCTTGCAGTGTGACGGTTCACGCCAGTCGTCACCTCACTCCGGATAGCTCTCGTGTCAGAAACAATCTGGTGCTGATGTGTCCGTCTCGGGCCGAGCAGCCGCTCCGGTGCCTCTCTGACCTCCGGTGCTCGGTCCTGACCTGCCACATGCTGTTTGGACACACACCACTACCTGTGCATATGTGCGTGCATGTGTGTTTGTGTGGGTGGGTGGGTGTGTGTGTGTGAAGGAAAGCTCTGTAGGCTGTTTGTACGGTAATTAGACAGTGGTGATGAGGAAGCAACGGTAATGTGAACAGACAGGAGTTTTTACACTTGAAAAGGGAATTTCACAGAAACACACACACACAGGTGGGAGCAAACATATATACACTAGACACTAGAGTTGAAGCGCACTGTTCAAATAATTTCAGATCTTTTTTTTTTTATATATTCTACATATTTCACAATTACATCATGAAATAATCCAGATTTTTCTATTAATGACGTTCTGATGAGACTGAAGGTTGAATATCAAATGCTGCTCTGTTGGTCATGTAGAGCACTATATAGATTAATAACATCATGATTAGTGAGCATCTTCAGTGAATCAGTATCATTCCTAGTACAACTACTACAGTATCACTACTAGTACAACCGTGGTAGAACCTCCACATACACACACTCTGGGCAATTTGGGAATGCCAGACTAAACTGCATGTCTTTTGACTGTGACTGACTTGTGGGAATCGAACTCAGACCCTGGAGGTGCAAAGTGACGGTGCTACATAGTAGCTTCTAAAATACTGTGTTTATGTTTTGTGCAGCTGTAGAATCCTTGTGAGTTGGAACCCAATGTGAAGAATAAAACAGTGTGTGTGTGTGTGTGTGTGTGTGTGTACGTGTGTGAGGTCACTGCATAATAACAACACCAGCTGTGGCTATTCACTTAGAGCTGTGTGTCCTGGGGTATGATGGCCTCTGTGTGTGTGTGTGTGTGTGTGTGAGAGAGAGAGAGAGAGAGAGAGAAGAGAAAGAGAACATGTGGCAAAGTCATCTCATTCATCGCTAAGGTGATCACACACACACATACACGTTCAGAAAAATATGAAGCACATGCACCACAGATTTGGTATGCAGTTATTTGTTGTGTGTGTGTGTGTGTGTGTGTGTGTGTGTGTGTGCTTGCAGGTGAGAAGCACAGCTCCTTCTTTGCATAAGCACTAATGACAGCAACCCGAGCAAATGGAGTCGGTTAGCCTAGCGCAGCGCTAATCATCTCAGCAGGAAGTCCTGTCATTCTGCATGTGTTCAGCATCGGCCCATTTAAACATCAGGCCCTGATGGGCCGCCCCACCCCACAGTCAGCCCTAGAGAGGGAGAGGGAGAGGAAGAGGTGCTGGTGGTGATCTGATGAGACAAAATTACCTTTTAATTAGCCGACTCTTTAGACTCTCATAATTGTTTTGGTCACACAACAAACGCGGAGGCCTGTAATTTCCAAAAAGCTATTTTTGGGATGAAAAGGTCTAAGCGGTACGTGAAAGGAAAAGAGAGCGGGGGTGTTTGGGGAAATGAGGTGGTGAAATGGAGGGCAATCGTGGTGAATATTTCATTATTAGTTGAGTGTTTACAGGAAGAAAAAAAAAGTTGTTTAAGTGCAAATCACAGCAGCTAGAGCTGATGGAGGTTAAATAATATTTGTGTGTGATCACCGTGTAAAAGAAAAAAGAAAAAAAAAAAGAGTCCAGGATTATCAGGTGCACAGATCAGAAAAATAAATCTATTCATTTCCAAGGTGTGAAAAATCTGTTAAACAGTGAAGATAGACTTTCCGGTGGGATTTAATCTCACAACCTTGTGATCAGTACATTTTTCTTGCACACGGATAACATACAGAAATATATGAAGAGATATCATGGGTGTTCAAGTCAAACCGGGACTTGTGAGTTAAGGCGTAAAATCGATTGTCAAAGAGACGCAACTGCACATTACAAGAAATAATTCTTCATCAGCCACATCCCCTGTACAGTCCTGACCTCGCTCCATGCCATTCACACATATTTGAGGCACGTAAGGAGTTCCTGGAAGGCCAGTGTTCCAGATGTGAAGCAGGCAGTCCAATCAAAACTTTCTACCGTCATGGTATCTACTGTAAGCGCTATTGAAACACTAGGATAAGTGCATTAGTCGATTAGGGGATTATATAGAGAAATAAAGGGAGTTCTTACTCTCATAACTGTGTTCTGTTATTCTGCACAATCAAAAGTCCCGGTTTGACTTGAACGCTCAATGCTGTTATTATAGAAATGACAATATAATGAACCGAGCGCTCTAATATCTCTATAAGTCTGTGCAGTTGGTGTCAGAGCCTTATAGAAAATGAATCCTGACCAATCAGATTCTAGAATTCAGCAGAAGGATATACTGTATTAATGAAGAAGAAAATGTGAAGATTTATTAATGACAATTAATAGCCAGATGTACATGCATGTGTTAGTGTAGGTTAAAGCAAAGAATAACGCAAGCTTCGATCTGAAGGAAACCAAAAGCACACGCAGAGTAGATCAGCGATGTCGCCGCAGGATGCTTGATTGACAGCCGACCTCCTGCTGCCTAGAAGCTCCATCGAAGTGACCTTTCGCCTCTTGTCATTTCAGCTCCATTTTACCCTCTCGTCACGGAATTATTTATCATCTCTTCAGTACGATACAAATAATTTTTCCTTATGAATTGTCATTTTCATATTTGTTTTTTTGGGAGGGGTAAATTTTCCAACACTGTTTATTATAAATAGAGTTTCAGTATACTGGAGTCAAACAACCATGCTGCTATCATATTATTCGAAGTAAAATCTTCAAGTTTGGTACATAATGCAGAAGACTATGTACACTGTCTTATTGCATTGAGAAAGGCTGTGAGGTTGAACTGCATTCTTGTTTAAAAGCTTTCAAAGGCCCGAGAAATGAAAATGGCGGAGCGTTGTCTCCCCCTAGTGGCCGCTCTCTGTTACAACACATATAGTTATAAAAAAATAACAAAACAGTAAACATTAACGTAAAAAAAAATAGATATCTATATATTAAAAATACACTCACAGTGGTGCGATTGGTACATGATACAAGTGCTATTAGGGACACCCAAACTAAACAGCAAATGATTGGAAATCTGTTTTTTTCCTTCAGTCGCCTCCATGCTGTCCTGTTAGCCTCCATGCTAACCCCATATTCCTGTTTTTAGCTGACAGAAGTGAGACCCTGATGTCCTCACATTTGACATTTTGTATGTTCTGAGATGCTTTTGAACAGTGGTAGTTCAGTGGTACGTGTCTCACGCCCGTTTCTCGCCCACCCAATGCCCAAACCCCAGCCTCTGGATGCAGTGCGGGTCCCGAGCGCAGGTGAAATGGGAGGGTTTGTGTCAGGAAAAGTGTCCAGAGAAAACAAACTTGTGCCAAGTTGTTTGGGGATCGGATGATCTGCTGTAGTGACCCCTCGATGGGAGCAGCTGAAAGACCAACAAC
This sequence comes from Clarias magur, assembly GCA_013621035.1. NCBI lineage: Eukaryota > Metazoa > Chordata > Actinopteri > Siluriformes > Clariidae > Clarias > Clarias magur. The sequence continues at coordinate 2,506,696 of QNUK01000064.1, read as the reverse complement.
ATGTTCTAAGATAGCGTCACTGTGGCTTAGTGGTTAGCACTATCGCATTGCACCTTCAGGGTCCGGGTTCTATTCCCACCTGGGGGTCTGCGTGCATTTCCCATGAGCTCAGACCATCTCTGATCTCTGATCTCTGCATGTTCTCGCCGTGCTTGGTGGGTTTCCTCTGGTTTCCTCCCACTGTCCAAAGACATGCAGATTAGGACCAAATTGCCATTAGCATGTGAATGTTTGTATGAACGCTGACCGGAGGTCCCACCATGGTTGTTAAATTCAAGATTTAACTTTATTAATCCCAGAGGGGAATTAATACACTAGTACTCAGCTTTGGCCTACACGGTCCCTAGTTGGACTACAGAGGTTCCAAGAAGGATGGATGGCTATTCTTGGATACTTTTCTGCTCCCATGGATTGTAAAGAATGCTTATTATATATTACATGTATATTTCCCATGAGCTCAGACCATCTCTGATCTCTGATCTCTGTCATCAACAAGGCTGCAGACACAGCAGAGTGTTTTATATTTTTTTGCACCATTCTGTGTAGCCTCTAGCAACCATAGTGTTTGAAGAAATACGTAAACCAGCACATCTGGCACTAAAAACAATGCCATGGTTAAAGAAACAGAAATGGCATACTGTAAGGTTTTATAGTTTGATAAAGACCCCCTTCATTGTGTCCCTTCCTGACTCCTTATGTGATAACATTTAATATAGCCAGAATTCAGATGAATTTACATCTAAACAGCTTGTGTCCGCTGGAACCCTTTTTTCCCTATATGACACCATGTGTGTTCGGGCTCAGCCGGTAAGTCTATCGAGGTGCAGCGGACGCAACAAGTAATGATTCTTCTTCTTTTAATTCTCAGACACTTTTTTTTTTAACCTAAAACATGCATTTAGTTTTTTATCATTTTGATGTTGGTTGTGAAGATTATCTGAAGGTCATAACCCGTATTTGCCGGATTTGTTGCATAGTTGCCATGTGCCCGGCTGAGTGGATAACTGCAAAAACGAGCAGGTGTTCCTATTAAACTGGACCATGCGTGTATGTCTAACCAGACACATTAAAGTGCTCTTGTGCAGTCAAAAGATGAAACAGCACACTTTTGTGTTGAAGCACAACACGACCAGAATACAAAAGTAAACACTTATAAGGCTAAAGGAACACTTATCATTCATTAGCTTAGTTTGGCTAGACGACGCTGCTCTCTGTTTCTGCTACACTTTTCCTTTTTTTTCTTTCTTTTCTCGCCCAATCCAATCAGCGATTTGAAGTTTTGCCAACAACGATCTCAGCGAGCATGAAATTCACTCCTGTGCTTTTATTTCACTCAGACACACTTCCAGTAGTTTAACTCGAAGGCTTTCAGGACAGCAGAACATCGCTCCTCGCTGATTAGTCCAAGCGCTCTTTACAGACGACTCAGCATGATTAGGTCCGTCCGATCCCTCGTTCTATCCGCCGCAATTTATTCAGCACATTGAACACAGTCCTGTTCGAGCTGAACACTTCCGAGACTTCGTTCTCTGCGGCTTCCTCACACTAATTTCCCGCCTGACCCGCAATCTCGCTAAACCACCGTCAGGGAGAGTCAGGCCTGAAATTGGAAACCCTTGATGCAGGAATATCACTCCTAGCTGATAATTATGTTACTTCAGAATTTTTTTAATGTATTTATTTATTTATTTATTTATCTTTACAGGAATTAACTTTTTTTTCTTCAATCAGAACAATTACCACTTTGATCACAAAAACAACCGGTTCCTCGACTCGGGAATCATGAGTTGACTCTGAAGCTTTGGATTCGATTGTACACAGTGACAGAGCTGACCAAGCCTGATATAGCGTGTGTTACCACTTCATGCGTTTAATCACTAAGTAATCAGACCTCCGATGTGTGCTATCATCTGAAATGTTAGCTAATTGATGCTGGCTTGTCTGGTTGTTGTCTAGACAACAGTGACCGTTCCACTGGCCATATTGAGATTGACTTTCTTTGAAAACCGGTTGCGCTACAGCCTCCTGAGACCTGGACTGTTATATACATTGCATTTTTTTTCCCCTTAATTTTTCTCTTTATTTGTCTGACAAACGAATAACATGAGATGGTCCTCATATGAGGATCGTAGAAGGAACGATGTGCATGAGCATTCATGGCAATTTGCACTCACCCTGGACATTTCTGGACATTTCTATTTCATTTCATTTTGCACACTTTTGCACATTTCTCCATATTTTTCATATTTGTACAGCCATTACTGTATATTTGTACAGCTATTTTATTAAATATTTTTTATATCCTATATTTTACATTCTGTTGTTCTATTTTTCTCTGCAGCTATAGAAGTTTTTCTATATTTTATTCTTATTTTTAATCCATTCCCTAATGTATTTCTTATTGATAATTTAGTTTTTAAGGTTACAAGCGGTCATATAAGCATTTCACTGCATATCGTACTGTGTATGACTGTGTGTGCATGTGACAAATAAAATTTGAATTTGGAATTTAGGATATATAGACAATGTAACTGGGAGAACATTTCAGGATATATTTGGACATTTGGACACTAGTACAGAGTAGTAAGTACTATTTACTAATGGTATAGAACTGTCTGATACTGTACTGTACTATACCATTTCTTTAATTATTCACTTAAAAAGTACAAATTGCGCAATTAACACAAAACAAATACAATTTGTAACGATTAACTTGTCCTGTGTTAATTTAGAAACACATAACATAAATTGTATGTTAATATACAAGGTCCATTCAAGTCAACTTGCGATGAAATTTCTGGTTTCAAAAAAGGCCATCTGTCCGTGAATAATGATCGTGTCTGAGGTGGCTCAGAGCCCATGCGGTCGTTCCTGTGAACATTCAGCAAGTGGAATGTCTGATCCTTGAAAATCTACTTGAAAAAGAGACGCACCTGTCTGTGGGAACAGTACACACAATCATTCACCAACAACACTTGCATCTTACAGGATCTCGGCTACAGGAGTTACAGAAGTTGGAGGAACTTAACCTCGGAGTTACAGGAACAGAAAGTTGGCTGGGAGTTATTATTTAATCCTCCGTACAGTCCTGACCTCACTCCAAGCCATTTCCAAATGTTAGATCGATTAAAGAAGTTCCTGGGAGGCCAGCGTTTCAGATGTGAAGACATGATCACTCTGCACTTAATCATAAGAAGTAGTTGGTATGTAAACATGGTTTATAGTTAAGGGTCAAGTTCAGTCAAGTAGGCTTTTAATTTCATTTCAACCATATACAGGTTGAACCCTGTATACAGGATTAAGGTGTATAGATGATGAGTGAATGAGTGAATCGCTAAGACACCTAATTAGCTAACTAGGAAAGTTAACAAAAGTAGATAGATAGATAGATAGATAGATAGATAGATAGATAGATAGATAGATAGATAGATAGATAGATAGATAGATAGATAGATAGATAGATAGAAGTAAATTAAGATCTAAAAATATATCTATCCTTGAATAAAAAATATAGGTCATGGGTGGAACATTTGTTAATATTAAAAAAAAAAATTATAATAATAATAATAAACAAGAAAAAGGGGGGGGGATTATAAAAGATCTATGGGTAATTTAAAAAGGCTAGAAGTGTACTGAAAACAGAAAACATTGTTGATTTTGATTTCTGTAGGTTTAAAGGTTAGTGCAGAATTTTATGAATATGATTTTTTTTATCATCAATTTTGTTAATATTATGAAAACACCATAAGACTTATAATACATATATACAGTATATATAGTTGCCTGAGCATCATGAGGAAATCCAGAAAATCTGTTTTAATCGATTTTTTCAAGTGTTTGTTCTTAACATGGTTGGAGATTGTATTGCATTATTGTCTCCATATGACTTTAATTAAAATCTGGATCAAATACAAAATATATAGTGACTAAATAATATGAGAGCAAGAGCATGAAATCTAATAACAATATGAAATTTAAAAATGCATGTACAGTACTTATTTATCTTTTGAACCATATTATTATTATTATTATTATTATTATTATTAAGCAAGCAGATAATACACATGTCAAAATGTACATTATTTTTAAATGATTTTTCATCATTTGATTGATTGACATTAAATGTGCAGTCATTTACTTGTTCTACTTCCTTTGGGAATCAAGGAGGTGAGAATTAAATAGTTAAAGAAAAATAAACTTCATTAAATTTGACTGGACATGAGAAAAATAAAACCATATTGTCCTATTATTTCATTAGAAATGTTTTGTTTAAATTATTTACAGTTTAAGTTAGTTTGAAATGGAACTTGGTGTTACTTTTTTACACCACAAGGGGGAGCTAAACACTCAGAGTTCTCTTCTCACTCACAACAACTTGTTAAGAATTTTATCCTGGTCAGGGCGAGCATTCGATCCTGAGCCTGTTCTGGGAAAAATTGGGTGTGAGGTGAGAATGGTTTAGACAAATAACAGAAAAAGACGGAAGAATACCCGGAGCAAACCCATGCAGAGAGAGAGGGAAAACATGAACCTTCATTTAGGCAGAAAGATGTAAACATTTGTATTTTAAAATTAAGTAAACATGTGAATTGCACTCATGCTCAGTCCTTGCAGTGGTAAAATGGTGTAATCACGGCCTGTATTTGCACATTGGCTCCAAATTGACTCTTAAGTTTTGTGATGTCAAATAATATCATTTATGATGTCATGGGGCGATGGTGGCTCAGTGTGTTAAGACTCTGCATCACTGATCAGAAGGTCAATGTTTGGAGCCCCAGCTGTGCTAGGCTGCCACTGTTGGGCCCTCGAGCCCCCTTAACCCTGTCTGCTCCAGGGGCGCCATATAATGGCTGACCCTGCGCTCCGACCCTCGCCAACTTACAAAGTTGGGATATGCAAAGAATAAAGAGTTTTACTGAGCAGTAATGCATACTGTATGTGACCAATAATGGATGAACTTAATAAGGTTTTGAATGTTCATATCAGTTTATGTACCACATAAAACATTGAACTACCAATAATAATAATAATAATAATAATAAACAAATTATTCAGATACTCTGTTTATTTTAATTTACAAATTACATGCATTTACCTTACAGTGCCAGTTACAGTGTCTTGAGCTTGAACTTTTTTTCTTTTTTTTCTTTCTTTCTTTCTTTCTTTCTTTCTTTCTTTCTTTCTTTCTTTATTTATTTATTTATTTTTACAGATATTCTGTTTTAAATAAAGATGCATTATGTAGGTATGCTTTACAGTCTAATGCAAACATCTATCATTTCTATCATTGTGCAAATGAGGTAAAGCCCCCTAAATAATCCTCCAATGACTTAAGCTATGTATTTTTATAATGAAACATGAATCATGATTCAATGCGCTTTATTAATATGGTAGGTAATAATAAGGTTTAAGGTGGCTGAAAGCTGGGATTCTGTACCTTTACAACTAAATTAAGATGTATTAATAAGTATATATTTAAGAAATTTACAAGACAGCCAATCAAAAAACAGTGTATCAAAAAGCTGCAGAATGTACTGAATAAAATAATATACAGTGATGCTCAGTGATGTACAAAAGCAAGAGATTGAAGTTATCATATAAACATCTGAGAGTGTGTTCAACGTAATGGCGGAAAGAGGCAGTCTGCGTCTCTCTCTCTCTCTCTTTTTCTCTCTCTCTCTCTCTCAAGCAAAAAGGAGAGTAAGTGCTTGTATGGCAAAGTGCCACAATGACAAATCAAAACCAGACAACTGACATTTCATCTGAATGAAAATGTCACTGAACAAAGCCTGGTGCTTTAATTGTCCTCCAAAATGGCTCAAAGGGGGAAAAAAAATGCCTAATGGATCAACCGTAACTTTTCAATATCTGATCCCGTGATGCTCAGCATTAAGTCATTGTTGGGTCTGGACTTCAAGCGCTTCAAATCCACAAAGCAGAATCCCTCCATCAGCTCGATAACCTGAGCCAAAGCTAGCCTTGATTTATAAGCCAGAAAGATAGGAGGAGGGCCGTGGAATGTTTGCAGCTTCGCATTTGGCTCGGATTGATGTTTCAGCTTTTCCAACAAATATTAAAGCACTCTCGTTGAAACTCAATGTCATGTTGCATAGATTAATTTCCTAAAACCCACTAAATGTAATCTAGATGCAAGAGCTCTGTACCTGCACCAATCCAGGATCAAACAGTATTTCATTAAGGTATGAAATGTACAGAATACTAAGGTGTACCCACTATTGAAGTTTATGAAATTACTGACGTGTATGGAATAATGAATAAAGGAAAATATTGAAAGTGGACAGAATATTGGAGCGTATAAAATATTGCAATATGCAGGATACTGAAGCCTATGGAGCAATAAAGCGTACGAAATACTAAAACGCATAAACAGCTAAAGTACACAGAGTACAAAATGTTAATGTTTACTGTATGTATTGCCAAAATTAAGAAAGTACTAAGGTGTATGTATACTGACGCTTACAGAATACTGAACTTTATTGCACACTAGAATGTATAGAATACTAACGTTTAGAGAAAAGTGAGGTATACAGAGTACTGATGTGTGTGTGTGGGGCGATACTGAATTTGATCAAATACTGACTGTACAGAATATGGAAGTGTGCGAAATACTGAATTTTATTTAATCTAAAAAAAAGTGTAAAGAATACTGAAACTGAAGATTTCAGACATACAGACACGAAGTGTGCAAATTGCCAAAGTGCACAGATTACTAAGCTCCATACTTAAGGCTATGGACTTATACTAAATACTAAAGACAATACTGACGTGTACAAATTACTGACATTAATGCAATCTGTAAGTTTATGGAATTCTGAAGGTATGGCATTGGTGGCTCAGTGGATAGAGAATAGGTTTCTCGTCTGCCAATGAGGAAGGTTTGATTACCACCCAAAACGTGCCAAGCTGTTGTGCAGATTGATCCGCTGTGGCAACCCTTTGACAGGGGCAGCCGAAAGACTGACAACCAAGAGAATACTGAAGCTCTTGAAGGCGGCATAGTGGCTAATCTCCAGGTCCTCGGCTCAATTCCCGCCTCGGGGTCTGCGTGCATAGAGTTTGCATGTTGTCCCTGTGCTTGGTGGATTCCCTCCGGGTTGACCGGTTTACTCCACCAGTCCGAAGTCATGCAGATTAGGCTAACTGGCGTTCCCAAATTGCCCATAGTGTGATTCTACCATGGTTGTACAAAAATGGGAATAAATACAATGGTCACCATTGGCCTCCACGGTCCCTGGTTGGACTACAGAGGTTCCTAGATGGATGGATGTGCATGAAATCCTGAGGATTGTGGACTACTGAATCGTACAGACATACTGAAGTGTGTAAAAAAAAAAACAGTTTACAGAGTACGGAAGTGTACAGATTACTGATGTTTGTGGACTGTATAAGTGTATGGATTCCTGAAGTGTACAGAGAACTAAAGTTTAGGGAATGCTGAAATTTATGGAATACTAAAGTATACAGACATACTAAAGCAAATACAATACTGACATTTATGAACTACTGAACTGTACTGCGGTGTACAGAATACTGATGTGAACAATACTGAAATTACTGACGAAATGAAATTACTGAGCTCCACAGTGATGTAGTGGTTAACACTGTCGCCTTGCACCTCCAGGGTCCGGGTTCGAATACCGGCCAAGTTCGCTTCCCGTCTCTGTGCGCATGGAGTTTGCATGTTCTCCCCGTGCTTGGTGGGTTTCCTCCTGGTACTCTGGTTTCCTCCCACAGTCCAAAGACATGCATATTAGGCCAATCGGCGTTCCCAAATTGCCCGTAGTGTGTATGTGTGTGCCCTGAGCCTCCTGCGACACTGAATACAGGATAAAGCGGTAGAGACGATGAGTGAGTGAGTGAAAATATTGAAATTGCTGGACAGCTGAAAATGAGGAAATGATAACATGTTTATGGAAAACTGAGATGTACAAAAATCTTCAGAGTGTAGAATAATGAAGTTTAGTGAATATTGAGGTGTATACAATACTGAATTGTGAGGAATACTGATGTTTAGGGAATACTGAGGCGAATAGAATACCAGAGTGTATGGAATACTAAAGTTTCAGCAATACTGAGGTGTACAAAATGTTGAAATGTGCGAAATATTGATGTTTAGGGAATACTGAAGTGTACTGAAATAGCAAAGTGTGTAGAATACTGAGATGTGAGAGAATACTGAATTGTGTGGAATACTGGTGTTTAGTTAATATTGAGGTGTATAGAATAGCAAAGTTTATGGAACACTGACATGTACAAAATATTGAAATGTGTGAAATGTTGCCAAGGTTTAGGAAATACTGTACTGAATTAACAAAGTGTGTGGAATATGGAAGGGTAAAGAATACTGAAGTTGGGTGGAATACTGACTTATACTGTACGGACTACTAAAATGGAGGGAAAACAGCAGTTTATGGAATCCATAAATGTACAGAATACTGAAGTGCACAGATTAGTCATGATTAAGTGTGTGGAAGATTAAGTGTGTGGACTAAGATGTACAAAATAACAAAGTGTGTGAAATACTAAAGTTATAGCACTAATAGTGAATATTGAAGTGTATACAATACTAAAGTATGTGCAATGCTGATGTTTAGGGAATACTGAGGCGTATGGAATACTGAATTGTGTGGAATGCTGCTGTTTAGGGAATACTGAGGTGTATAGGATGCCAAAGTCCAGGGAATACTAAAGCTTACAAAATGTTGAAATGTGTGAAATATTGATGTTTAGGGAGCACCGAGGTGTATTAAAGTAGCAAAGTGTGTGGAATACTGGAGAGCAAAGCATACTGATGTTGTGCGGAATACTGATGTTTAAGGAATTCTAAGGTGTACTGAAAACCGAAGGGTAAAGAATACTGTACTGACGTTGTGTGGAATACTGACGTTTATGGACTGCTAAAAATTAGGGAATACTGCAGTTTATGGAATCCATAAGTGTACAGAATACGGAAGTGTACAGAATAGTATACCTGGAATACCTGAGGGTCTGGACAACTGAAGTGTACAGAATACAAATGTTTCGGAAATACTTACGTTTATGGGAATACTGAAATTCAGGAAATATCGAAGTGTGCGGAATACTGAAGATGCCAGACATACAGACATGAAGCATGTGATGTTAATAATAATAATAATAATATAATAATAATAATAATAATAATAATAATAATAACATGTTTTAAATGTACTTTCATAGCTATTCCACAGCTTGAAGGTGTGTTTTTGTCCTTACTAATATACCCATGGCTTCTGGGTCTGATAGCTTTCCTACTATCCTATTAATCATCCTTCTGTTAATAAACAATCCAGAATGCCTGCAGATGCCTGCTGGGAGTATCCCATCACAGCTTAGAAGTGAAGACTTCATGAACTTCTTCAATGAAAAGATTGATAGTATCAGGAATAAAATAATGGAAATTCAACCTCTAACAACATCTCATGATCCAGTCCAGTCTAAAGCTTCACAATTAGATTTTCAGTGCTTTACATGTGTAGGACAGGAAGAGCTGTATAAACTTATCACCTCAGCTAAATCAACAACATGCTTGTTGGATCCAATCCCAACTAGACTTTTAAAAGAAGTGATAAATATAGCTGGAGCATCCCTTCTAAACATTATCAACTCTTCATTATATCTAGGTCACGTCCCTAAACCTTTCAAGTTGGCAGTTATTAAGCCTCTTCTTAAAAAATCTAATTTAGACCCAAATGATATAACAAATTACAGACCGATTTCAAACCTTCCGTTTATATCAAAGATATTAGAAAAGAAAGTATCAGCCCAAATATGCACATTCTTGCAGGAAAACGATATCCTCGAGGAATTTCAGTCAGGTTTCAGGCCCCATCATAGTACAGAAACTGCACTAGTTAAAATTGCAAATGACTTGTTTTTAGCTTCGGACCAAGGCTGCATCTCAATTCTTGTCTTACTTGATCTTAGTGCTGCATTCGACACTATAGATCATGATATTCTCATAGATCGCTTACAAAATCACATTGGTATTCAGGGACAGGCGTTAAAATGGTTTAGATCCTACCTGTCTGATCGATTCCATTTTGTAGATCTGAATGGAGAACAGTCTGGTGTAATGCCAGTGAAATATGGGGTGCCACAAGGGTCAGTTTTAAGACCTCTGCTGTTCTCAATATACATGCTTCCCTTGGGTAACATCATCAGAAGACATGGGATTAGTTTCCATTGGTATGCTGATGATACTCAGTTATATATTTCCACAAAACCAGATGAAATACCCAAATTGTCTAGACTAACTGAGTGTATTCAAGATATAAAAGATTGGATGACCGATAATTTTCTTTTACTAAATTCAGATAAGACAGAGATATTACTTATTGGCCCAAAAACCAGTACACAACCGCTCTCACAATTCACCCTGCGTTTAGAAGGATGTACTGTTACCACCAGCTCGACAGTGAAAGACCTGGGTGTAATATTAGACAGTAACTTATCCTTTGAAAATCATATCTCCAACATCACAAAAACAGCCTTTTTCCACCTTAGAAATATTGCCAAGTTTAGGAACATTTTATCTGGACTACTGTAATGCATTACTGGGTGGCTGTCCTGCATCCTCAATTAACAAGCTACAGTCAGTCCAAAATGCAGCCGCCAGGGTTCTCACTAGATCCAGAAAATATGATCATATAACCCCAATATTATCATCCCTGCACTGGCTACCTGTTCAGTTTAGAATTAATTACAAAATAGCATTACTTACGTACAAGGCTCTAAACAGTCTAGCTCCCACATACCTAACCAGTCTTCTGATACGTTACAATCCACCACGCTCCTTAAAATCAGAAAACTCCGGACTACTGGTAGTTCCCAGAATATCAAAATCTACAAAAGGAGGTAGGGCCTTTTCATATGTAGCTCCAAAACTTTGGAGTAGCCTTCCTGACAGTGTTCGGGGCTCAGACACAGTTTCCCAATTTAAAAGTAGACGCATCTCTTTAATCTGGCATACACATAATTAATTTCTTTACCTGATACTCCAGTACATCTATCCTGAATGGCAACCACGCTAATTCTTTTCACCTGCTCTTTATTTTTCCACCCATCCCGAGGCATCTGGAGATCGTGCCAGCTTCAGTAGACAGAGGCCGACCCTGCTTTGACCCAGAGGCATCCAGAGAAGGACCAACTCCAGCTGGATTCTTCTTCATGTTGGTTTGGAGCTACACATGCTGCTCCTGAGCTCCCAGTGATCCAGACCCCCATCTGCCCTCTGCACCTGCTGACTCATCCCTGAGCTGAACTGGACTTTGTGTTAATTTAAATAACTTCTGTTATATCGAACTTTCAGCTGCATAACACACATGATGATATACAATTTCTGTTATCTGTTATCACCCAGATGAGGATGGGTTCCCTGTTGAGTCTGGTTCCTCTCAAGGTTTCTTCCTGTTGCCATCTCAGGGAGTTTTTCCTTGCCACTGTCGCCGTCACCCTTAGCTTGCTCATCAGGGACAATCTCATTATCTAGACACATTTTTCTTACACATATATACACCTCCATAAGTCTTCTTTTCATTTTCTTTTCATTTCTGTGAAGCTGCTTTGAGACAATGACCATTGTTAAAAGCACTATAGAAATAAAATTGAATTTAATTGAATTGAATTATTGGGTTTTTTTTTTTTTTTGGAAGAATGTGAATTTAGCATCTGTAGCAGTTGAGAGAGTTATACTCCGTCCATTGCTCTGAGAATAAAAGTTAGAATGAGACAGGGGGAAGAGAACGTTACAGAGAGAGACGTTTCCGTTCTATCCTAAACCGAGACCATGCAGTAAAAAGCGCTCGGGTTACTTTTCCGGAAGAGTTCAGGTATCCGTTCCGTATCAATCAACCAGAAATTGGAGTATTTCTGTGTTCTATGCTATTAACGCATAACACACAGAAACAACAGAAAACACATGGGCTGTAGCTAATGCTAGTTCTCTGCAATCTCTAGTTACAAACTCACAAATGAAAAAAGGCAAAGTAATGTACAGTATGTAACAGCAAAGGCACACGGGTCATCAATTACCCTAAAAGGCAACAGCATTGCATGTTTAGATCGACATAAATCAGAGATAGCACGCTGGTCATGCGTCGATGTTCAAGAGCGTCCGGAGGAGCAATGTGGAAAGTCTTACTTCACAAATGAAATCCAGGTGATACGAGCCGTGTGTTTAGTCTGAGATATTAGTCTGAGATATTTGTTGCACATCTTACTCATTCAGTTAGAACGTCCTCTTATCATCCTGAACCTTGTGAAATATCAATCATGTGCTGCGCGTGCTTTTAAATATAGTGGATTGTTATTTATATATACGGAAAGTATTCACAGCACTTCACTTTTTCCACATTTTGCTAAGTTACAGCCTCATTTCAAAATGGATTAAATCCATTATTTTTCTCAAAGTACTATAAACAATACCCCACAATGGCAACGTGAAAGAAGTTTGTTTGCAAAGTTATTAAAAATAAAAAAACGAAAAAAATCACATGTACATACTGTAAGCATTTACAGTCTTTGCCATGACACTGAGCTCAGGTGCATCCTCTTTCCACTGATCATCCTTGAGATGTTTGGACAACTAGATTGGAGTCCACTTGTGGTGAATTCAGTTGATTTTATTGGACATTATTTCAAAAGAAACGCTCCTGTCTACCAGACGGCATGGTGGTGTAGTGGTTAGCACTGTCGCCTTGCACCTCCAGGGTCCGGGTTCGATTCCCGGCCAGGCTCGAATCCCGTCTCTGTGTGCATGGAGTTTGCTTGTTCTCCCTGTGCTTGGTGGGTTTCCTCCCACAGTCCAAAGACATGTAGGTTAGGCTAATTGGTGTCCCCCCCCCCCCCCCCCCGGTGACCCTGAATACAGGATTAAGCAGTATAGATGATGAGTGCGTGTCTGTAGACCTCCGAGACAGGATTGTATCGAGGCACAGAACAGAATCGGGGAAGGGTACAGAACATTTTTTTGCAGCATTAAAGGGCCAGATGAGCACAGTGGCCTCCATCATCTATAAATGGAAAAAGTTTGGAACCACCAGGACTCTTCCTAGAGAGAGCCGTCTGGCCAAATTGAGCAATCAGGGGGAAGGGCCTGAGTCAGGGAGGTGACCAAGAACGCGATGGTTAGGCTGAAAGAGCTTCAGCGTTTTTCTGTGGAGACAGAAAAACCTTCCAGAAGAAAAACCATCTCGTAGCCTCATACTCAAAAACTCTTGAGGTTGTAATTGGTGCCCAAGGTGTTTCAACAACAACAAAAAAATTGTTTCTCATGGTCTGAGAGGCCTTTAGGTGACTTTTGGCAAACTCCAGGCGCCTGTCATGTGGCTTTTACTGAGGAGTGACTTCCGTCTGGCCACTCTACCATGCAGGCCTGATTGGTGGAGAGCTGCAGTGATGGTTGTTCTTGTGGAAGGTTCTTCTCTCTCCACAGAGAAACACTGGAGCTCTTTCAGAGTGACCATCAGATTCTTGGACCTCATCAGACCCCCATGACTAAGGCCCTTCTCTCCCAGGCGCTCGCTTCGGCCAGGTGGCCCTCTCTCGGAAGAGTCCTGGTGGATCCAAACTCCTTTCATGTATGGATGACGGGGGGCACTATGCTCATCTGGATCTTCAATGCTGCAGAAATTTTTCTGTACCCATCCCCAGATCTGTGCCACAATACAATCCTGTCCGTGAGGTCTGCAGACTGTTCCTGGGATTTCATGGCTTGGTTTGGGCTCTGACTTGCATTATTAACTGTGGGCCCTTATATAGACAGGTGTGCGTCTTGCTAGATCATGTCCAATCAACTGAATTTACCACAAGTGGACTCTAATCGAGTTGTAGAAACATCTCAAGAATGATCAGTGGAAAGAGGATGCACCTGAGCTCAATTTTCAGTGTCATGGCAAAGACTGTGAATACTTATGTGATTTTTATTTATAAATTTTTTTCATATTTAATAAATTTGCAAAGATTTCAAACAAACTTCTTTCACATTGTCATTATGGGGTATTATTTGTAGAATTTTTTGAATTTATTATTATTATTTTTTAAATAAGGCTGTAACATAGCAAAATGTGGAAAAGAGCTGTGAATACTTTTTAAATGCACTCTCTCTCTCTCTCTCTCTCTATATATATATATATATATATATATATATAATGTACTACATGAAAAAGAATTGAAGAAACAGGCTTTTGTTTGCGTGCAGATCCACAAGGCCGAGCGATGAATCACTGCAGCTAAGTGATCAAGCAAGTCTCCGTCCGTCGCCATGGACACCCAGGGTCACGACCCCCGACGTCTCGCTCCTTGAGCTGACAAATTTCCCCACAATCAATAGCAGCTGTCAGGAGAATGCGAGAGGTCACGGTCGCTCGTGTCGACTGGGCAGATTAAATCCAGCCACTGATGGGTAATTAATGGACTTGATCAATCCGAGGTGATGCTAAACGCTGGCACCGTGACAAAAAACACACATAAATGTCTCCATCTACTTGAAGAAAAATCTTTAGGATGTAAAATGAACGGGAAGCGACGGATGAAGTGGCCAAATAATGTGGGTGTAAAGGAAATTGAAATGTTCTTTTTCCCTTGAATTATTGCAAAACTTAAGTTTAATGTAGCTTAGAATTAAAAGACAAAACTGCCTGGGTGACTTGTTTAACAGTTACAAAATTTCGGGAATATTGATTGTTTATGGAATCCATAAATGTACAGAATACTGAAGTGGACAGATTAGTGATGTTTGTGGAATACCTGAGTGTATGGACAACTGAAGTGTGCAGAATACTAACGTTTAATAAATATTGAAGTGTGCGGAATACTGACGTTTACAGAATGCGTAAACTTATGAAAAACTGAAATGTAAAGAATAACGACGATTACCGACATGTGGAATCCGTTGTGTGTTTGTCTCCTTATTAATATACTCATGGCTCCCAGGTCTAAAAGCTTTCCTTCTATTTTATTAATCATCCTTAAAGATTTTAAATGTTTAGGATTAAAAATGAACGATAATCGGTGGACGCATAGAGCAAAAAATGTCAACATAAATAAATTTTAAAAACCTCTTCAATTATTCCAAAAGTAAAAAAAAAAAAAAAAGGACAAATCCACACTGAGTGGCTTGTTAATTTTTTTAAATAATTAATAAATTATAAATATTGATATTATGATGATTTTTGTGTGTTTGTTTAATTCTTTTTTTGGGGGGGGGGGTTGGGGGGGATTTTTCTCCCTAATTTAGTCGTGTCCAATTCCTCCCCGTCACTAGGGGGCTCCCACATTAAGGCTACTACTACCACTCAGCCGGGAGGGCCGAAGACTATCACGTGTTTCCTCCGACTCACGTGACGCCAACCGACCGCATCTTTTCGAACTGCTCGCTCGCGCACCGTTGGGGGCGGCGCAACACACACGGAGGACGGCGCTATCCGCTCCCTCCGCTGCGCGAGCTCACAGACGCCCCTGACTGGCTGTAGAGCCGTGATTAATGTGGGAGCACTATGTACCTCTCATCCCGCCCCTCTGAGAGAGCTCGGCCAATCAGCTCTCTCTAGACCTCCGGCTGTGAGAGGTTACAGCACCACCCGGGATTCGACCTCGCGATCTCCGGATGACAGGGCGAGCGCTTTAACCACTGCGCCACTCGAAGGCCCCTTAATTCTTATTTTTAAATGTTGATCTTTTCGTTGAACTATTTCCAGCATTAACCCACAAAAACATTCAACTCTCCTGTCTGGAAGTGGGACTTAGCCTTCAATCTGTTCAGCTCCCACATCCTGTCACCGATACCTTCTGCTCAAGTTCGATCAAACTTTACTGCGATGACAGCAAGCTTGTAGTTAGCCTTAGCTCTAAGATAGCAAGTTAGCCTAGACAGGCAAAAAACATGTCTGGAATGGGGAACTCCTCCCTGTAGCTTTAACCCGATGCCATGATACTACAATCATTAGTTATACATGAACCAACTGTGTACCGCTCGTTACTGAGGGTAATAAGTTCAGCGAGGTGGGTAATCAGAGTTGCGTTGTAGCAAAACGTCCATGCATACGTTCAGCTGTAGTCTACCTGAATAAAAAGGATGTGCCACCTTGTGGTGGTATTTGGTATTACTGTATAGCCACATTACTAAATTCTGAACTGTTACAGTATATTGCACAGTATTAGATTTAAAAAACTGATTATAAAATTAAATAGCTAGTGCACATCTAGCTTTATACTGAATGGCTGAGGAGAAGATGCAGAGGAAGAAAAGTGACGACGATGATGACACAAGACGACGAATAGTGATGTGTCGCCTATGCATCACTGGCAGGCGACAAAATAAACCCACGCGAATCTTATCATGCTTTGCATTGTTGTGCAAAATCCTGAATGCCAAATGTCCTTGTGATCCGTCGACAATGAAAACTGGCAATCATGGGATAAAAATCTTGCCGTTTTTATTTGCATATAAAGTCAGCTAAAATGACACGATGAATTAAGAAAAAGTCTCATGAACATAGAAACAAGGCATTTACAAATGGCACCAATGACATCATGGCAATATATATAGATTTTTTTTTTTTTTTGTCCTGTCTGCGCGACATACAACAAACACAACACGATCCACCAGGTGGAGATGAAAAGTAAACCATAACCATAGTAATAATAAGCATGGGCTCAAAGCAGATGAAAGATTTTTTGTTTTTTTTTTTAAATCCAGCTCCTTATTGAAGCATCATTTAAGTTTGGCTTAATTATAAAAAAAAAAGAGAAAAAAAAATCGATCTTCTAGAACGGACTCACTGAAGGTAAAATTTCAGCTTAAAGTAATCACAAGTGAGGAACTTATATATAAAATATAAAAAGCGCTTTCAAATTTCAAACGGCACAATCCTAAACGGGTGCCAATATTATAAATTTATTTCATTCATTTATTTATTTATAATCACAGTTACTGTTGAAACTTTTGTGATGGCTTGCTAGATGTCGACTATAAGCATCTGTCAGGGTAACAGTTTTGTGAACCTTATTAGACTTTGGGTAACAAAAAAAAATGCCGCCTCCTTAGCCAGGTTTCTTGGAAATGAAAGCCGGCAGGAATTTAAAGAAATTTAAAACCCAAGCCAACCGATTTTCAGCAAGTACCTCATGTAACCTCAGCCATCCTTTTCCTGAATATAACATTCGGGATAAAACGTCTTGGGTCGGAGAACAGTGTGAACGATCACGAATGCACCAATAAATATAACCACAAAGCATCCTGGCGAGGACGAGACTCGGAAAAGAATTCGAGTAAAAATAATCCTCAAACCGATGTCTCGTCTGCCTCGTTGTTCTTTAATACACTCCTGCTGTGAAAAAGGTATTGCTGAGCCTCTTTTGGTACCTTATAATGCACTTTAGATGCAGACTAAAACAAATTGAACGAGGCAACCAATACAAACGAAGCATAAATATAATTAATTCACCGTTTTTCTTCTTCTTCTTCTTTTTTTTCCCCCAGCAAATCATTATTTAAATGGTATGATCTTATTTTTTTAAAAATATTACATATCCATGCATTCATTTTTTTTTTTTTTAAATACAAGCAGTACAAAATGACCATTACTTTAAAGATAAGAAGGGTTGGAGAGTAGAAAAAAAAGGGAGGGGGAATTAAGGTGGAAATTTCACGAGCTTCCTGGATTGGGAAGGTCGAATACGATGGGTGGATTGGTCGGCTGGAAACTGACTGTACACGTAGACGAGTTGATGAACGTGGTGTATCCGTCCGTCATTAAACCATAACCTGTGGAAGGAGAGAGGAAACAACAGAAAGGTACAAATATGTTAATATTATATGCATACAAACACATACATTCATGTTCGATCTGTCCTATATATATATATATATATATATATATATATATATATATATATATATATATATATATAAACTGTAACTATATATATATATATATATATATATATATATATATATATATAAAACTAACATGATGCATGATCTTGTCCTTGTTCTTTAGAATCAAGCCAATGACTGATTCATGTTAAAAGAACAAGCAATGTCTGCCATGTTTTCACCTCGCGACCTATTCGTATCTTTGAAAGTTCGTAACTCGAATGTTCGTATGTTGGGGACTTACTGTAGTGTTGGAAAACCATGGATTTGGGGTCTCACCTTCATGGATCCCACCGTAGACGTGGAGTTTGGGCCGGACCCGTCTCTGTACCGTGTTGAGTAACTCCACACAGCCCACTCTCTGGAGCTCCTTGGGCACCCAGTCTCTGAACCCTGAAAACACCAGCGGCATGAGAACCATCAGTTGATGTCGAATCGATCCCACAGCACTAAATTTACTGTCTGATTTATTTCAAGCAGCGATATTTCTTACAGGTTCTGAATTATTAAAAACCGCTCGGAGTATCTAATAAACATCGAAATGCCGCGTAGTTTGAAACTGATTGCTCTTGTTGTAAAAACCCTTTTCAGTAAACCAAGCGTTTTGAGCCGCAGGAGCTGGCGTGCTGTACGTCTGATGTGTGGCGCGAGAGCGGCTGCGTGGATCGATGCTCTGCAGGCGATGAAATAAGATTTTACTTGTTTTAAATAATGAAGAAAGAGAATTTTAGTATGTGGAGGTCAGTGTTGATATTTTAGCCGGCCTCCACGGATAAGTCAGCGTGTGGATGAAAAGCAGACTGTGGCGCTATAACCGTTAAATCAGACTTCAACCATTGGGTCAATGTACATCTGGCTGTCATTAATTATAGAGAATTACTCCATTTATGGATCGTTAATGTGTTCGAATGTAGGGTAAGAAAAACGTGTGAAGTTTGCGGCCCTATCATGATGCCTGATAAAGTATTAAAAGTATTGATTAAAAGTATTTTATGAATATCCCGATTCGATATTACATTTTCGCGCGATTTTATTATAATTTTAAACCTTTAAAAAAGTTGAAGTAGTTTATAGTTTAGCTGTAGAGTTATAAAGAAACTATGATGTTTTACCTCCTTAAATACCTCCAAAGTCTCAAAGCTCAACAGTGAGCGTGCGGTTTGGTTTGGGCGGGCGCGAGCAGGTGGGGGATCACGCGGGCTTCTAACGCTCGCGACTTTCAACTGATTAGCCCTCGCAGTGTTTTGAGACTGGTGAAAGCGTGTGTAATGAGAGGGTTTTGAGACTAATTAGCTCGTAGAATTTTGAGGAAAAAAAAACACACTGGAGGCTTTAAAGAGGCAAGATTTTTGATAACGTAATGCCGTAAAAATGTGTTTCTTATGCGTCACTCTGTGCTCGGTACAGAATCGTTTATAACTAAGGATGATCGACCAAATCAATCACCGGTTGCGACCAATCAAACTGAAAACCAGCCAATTCTAGTGACTGGCCAATCGAGCGATTTTAATAATAGTTTTTTTTTTTTTTTTTTTTTAATCGATTTTGGAGTTAGTAATCACTACACAAAAGAGTCACAATTCACACTGAATACATTTTTCCCCCTCAATTTCTACAAGCTAGTAAACTAGTGTATAATGTACAGTATAATCCTTTGGCAGTTTTTTTTTATTTTTATTTTTTTATCATTCCTGTTCCCATGGAAATGGTTTCAAATTGAACTGAATGTCAATTGATTGTACCTTATAGCACTAAGGTATTGTCGGTACGTCCTGTCTGCTCCAGCTTACCTCATGTTAAGCCTAACCTTCCAAAAAAAAAAAAACACCTTTCTTTTATAAGAACTATCCAAATGTCAGAATCATCAGAATAATCATGTATACTTTTCATTACAGGAGCATTCAGTTCTCCCAGAGGGCTAAATACACGCACACACACACACACACACTCACACACTATTGGCGCTTATGTGATAATAACCAGCACCGTGACCCGATGACCTTGCCTCTTGCCACAATCCTAGACACACCACATTAACCCTAATGTTTAACTCGACATTAATCAGAAACACTGAACTCAAATCATTTAGTGTTTATACACAGAGCGTCTGCACGGATCAAGATGAATGTAACGGTATAAACATACATATAATTTAGACTGAGTGACAATCTGACAAATACCTACCTCACCTAGCTTTATCAAAGCCAAAGAAATACAAGTAAACTTACAGACGCAGACAGACAGACAGACAGACAGAAACAAGAAAAACGCAGTACCCAGAGGAGGCCCGTGAGTCATGAGGATGTCGATGTCCTCGGGGATCTGGTTCCACTTGTCCAGCAGAGACTGACCACGAGGCAAGTTAAAACCCCATCCATTAAACCAGGGCGTCCTGGGAAAACACACACACACACAAACAGATTATAAATATCACATTCAAGTGCTTCATCAGTCTGTTTCTACACCAGACACCAGGACACAGCTGAACCCCGAACAGATAACGTATTTTATATATATATATATATATATATATATATATATATATATATATAAACATAATGTGTTTGCGCTATCAGATATCAAGGCCACTGCCACCGTCTGTCAGAGGTTATCTCCCGAGCAGCGACCCCGGAGCAGAGGTCACAGTCCGCGGCGGCCGATTGATCACGCTGTCAGCGCCGCTAAGCTGGAGCTTGTTAATGCAAGTTTTTATTTGCCCTGGGGAACGGCGCCACCGACAGGCCGCCCCAACACCACTAACCCAGTCCAGACCCGGGGCTGATCGAGGCCAGACGACGCCGACAGACTGTTTGGATGAGGTTGGGGAGGTGAGGGGGGGAAAGGTCAGGGTCCCGTGCTGGGTAGTAATGCTGAGTGACGGATGAAGATAAATAGAAAGACGAGTCAGGAACGAGCGGGCCTGCAGTGCACGGGTTGCTTTATGGACTAGTCTTTTATAGCATTTATTACCGTGTAAGACCAGAAAAGTTCCGAAACTGTGCACTCGTAGAAGCGTGCTGTTTTTAAGGGACAAAAAACGTGATGACGACGACGACAACTTTATGTCCCGAGTGGTTGATTATATAATCATGAAACAGCATGGCTGAGAGTGCTCGATTCCTTGCAATTGCAATTAAATGCGATTTAATCGATTAAGCAGTTTTATTGGTTGATTCAACAGAAATGATCTTTTTTTTTTTGCACAGAAATACAAACTGCTTCCGTCTTCCGCAAACACTCGCATTTCGTGAGATTATTGCCTCTTCTTCTTTTTGAGTTTATGTGTGATTGGTGCACTACTGCCACCTGCTGGACTGGAGTATGGAACAGAAAATTGGCAAAAAAAACAACACCACCACCAAAAAAAATGCTTTGTACATTTAAACAAAACACAAGTATTTAATGTTTTTTAATGCTTATTATTTACTTTCGTTGTCTCCGTTGTGTTTTTAACACTTTAACCCCTGTAGGAAATGTATAACAGCTTGAGACGAACCACACTATTGAACATTCTATATTTGTTGCTACCGAATCGAAGCGAAAAAACGAATATCGTGAAATCTAATCGGAACAACTGGCAATGGTCTAAAGCTCATCAGAAGGCTGAGCCTCCGGGAAACGTCTGAGCTCATGAGGAATTTCTGTAAAACAGCAAACATTTCAGTTTTCTAATTACTGAGCCATCTGAAGACGCCTCGACACGCCAACTTACAGTAGTTATACGTCTGTTCTCTTTATTCTCAAAGTCACAAGGAATGGAATAACCGATAATATCTAAAAGTTTTAAGCTCATTTTCATAAAATATTGATGAGATCAAACAACGAGATCAGACACGCACAGTACATGACTATTCGTAATCACTGCTGGCTTTAATTCACGAGCCCCCCATTAAGCTGTTTAACAGTCTGACTCGGGCATTTCTGAAACATTTTTATTATTTATATAATCTTCCAGATTAATTTCGCTTATAATTTGCATTTTAAAAAGAAGCCCAATCTGCAATCAATGCTATTATTATGCATCCTGTTTGTTTGGGAGACCGAAGCCGTTTTAATTTCGTAATCATAAATTCAATACATGAATCAGAACGATCATTAACGCCATCGCTGTGCATCCCTACGTTACATGAATTATTGATGTGGATTCATCATCAACACCGATTAATGTTAACGGACGCATTTAAAACGTCCTGAAAGCAACCTCGAGACACAATTGGATGTAAATGGTTCTCTTTCATAAAGCATCGGATCGGTCTGTGATACTGAAGCGATCGGGCTGTGGAGGCCTGCGTTTAAGCGCACGCACGTGGAACGCCGTGACCTGAGGGCATCGGATCTCGGCGGGTTTCTAACAGACCGTGTGGGTGGTGTGTAGAGGGCAGTCTCCTGAAGACCACATGACCTGACTGAGGCCTGTATTTAATAAATTATGCTGAGCAAGCACTGGAGGAACTCGGGGACTCGAGGATCCGCACATTTTCCTTTTCTCGTGAATTACATTATGGGAATCGTGTTCGGATCCGGGAGCGCGAGTGCCAATTACGGAAGAGAGGAGCAATCCTCGAGCGATTTAGCGTGTCAGGGGTTTGTTCACCTTTAGAGAAGGGTTACTGTATGGCTTTTATTAAAAACGTCTCACACACACCCACACTATTTAACCTTCTGGATGGAAAAAAAAATACACTATATATATATATATATATATATATATATATATATATATATATATATATATACACACACACACACACACACACACACAATACACATACAGACTACATTGTATACCACATACACGTTTTTTTTTATAGATATGCTAAAGAATACCCTTAAGCATTGATATGCAGCTTGTACTGGTTGTGTTCAATCACATTTTTCACTCGAATTCAGCTTGTGTGACCCTAAAAAACAAACAAAAACTAGTGGTGCTCCGATTGCTCGGTCGCCGATCATAATCGGCCGATAATAGCTTTGGGAAGTTTGATCGGCAGCCTCTACAATGGCCGATATAGAAAAGCCGATCAGATGACGCAAAACTTGCGGGACAATTTTTTTGCGCGCTGCTAAAATGGCTTCACCGGTCTGGCGATTCTATGCGTTGCGTGAAAAAGAAACAGGAGCAGTTTTCAAAGTTGGCTAGCGCTAAGAGAGCGGGAGAGCTCAGCAACTCGCGCGCCGCCACTCACTCAGCTGTCGGTAATACCACTATCTCACCTACACGGTTTCGCGCGGTGGCTGTAAGCATGTTGAGCGCGCAGGGGAGACATTGCACGCGCAGAATCGAGCTGTTGAGCGCGCAGTGGAGGCACTGCCCGTGCATAGAGTGCCTTGTCTGTTCTCAAAATGTCAAAGCGCGCTCAGAATTGTGGCAGGAATATATCATGATTCACCGCGAGTTTTGGCGCTGTGATTATGTTTCCATCTTTCCGCGCGAAAAATTTAACGTTATTATTATTAAAATTTTTCTTAAATATTAAACAATTTTTTAAACATGAAAAATTACACATGTTGAAGAAAAAAAAACTTTTTTTTTTTTTGCCGGTCCTCACGGATGCTTGCGACCTTGCAGAACGTCCAGCAACTCGCGTCCTATTGTCTGTTATTTAATTCAGTTTTATACATTCTACAGGAAAGTTGTATTTGTCAAGCTCTAAGCTATTCCCAATTACTAACCATACACAGGCTGCCATGTTTTAAATTGACGTGTTGCACATGTTGTTTGCCAATAAATACAGGTGTCAGCTCATGATATGCCTCTTCTTGTAATTTCAATACTTGATTTACATTGTTGTTAGATATAGTTTAATAAATAATGCTACATGATAAGGCTTAGAGTAGACCCTGTGATCTGTGATCGGTATCGGCCGATACAGCTTCTAGTGATCGGTGATCGGCCTCAAAAATCCTGATCGGAGCACCCCTAACAAAAACCCAACCAGAAGTTAGAAAAACCCCAGAACAGCAAGGCTACTGTCCCTGGAAAGAAACGACAAATTGTCTTTAAAGCGTTCTTTCTGCGAGTTTCCCCCGGTCACCCGACTCTAAAAACAAGAAACAAAAGAACTCTATAAATACATGCTGAGTTAAAAAAAAAACAACAAAAAAAACCCCCAAACCCCGGTTTGCCAGCTTGGGGTTTGTGACAGCTTGCGCAGCTTGCACGAGCTCACGTCCAGGAAGAGCTGTCAGACTGCGATCGCTCGCTAAAACAAACCCGGCCGTCAGATAAGCAACGAGAGCGCCGGCTCAGTCAACGTACGCTGCCTAAACATGCGTCCATCAACAGCTCGAGCGCACCGGTTCAGCTCCAGATCTCCTGCTCTGACTCACAACAAACTGAACAATCAGCTAACACAGCTACATACGTTCAGTAGAATGTAAAAACAACGCTGCTAAATATCAACAACGCTATGGGTGATGTGATCTCTACGTCTGGCAGCGACCATCAAGTGTGTGAGATAAAACAAAGCTCAGAACCAGTGCAACAGGAACTTGTGTCACAATGCTGATGCTGTTTTAGCACAATCACTTAGTCGCGGTTTTATCGCTGATCTGTAGCTAACCTTGCATTCACACCTGTTATACTGTAATTTTCTCAACTCAACACGAAATACTCAACTGATGTTTTTCTCAGCTCTAGTTCCCATCAGCAACGGGTTCCTTTTTTAATGCACCTGGGCAAAAAAGCACTTTTATTTTACTCACGTTTAGTATTTAGTACAAAATGGTGGGCAGGTCAGACGTAGGACTGTAGCTAGCAAATATTTTAGTAATCGAGTATTCTACCAAAAAATTTATTCGATTAATCGAGTAATCGGATAAAATGTACTTTTGCAAACAGCAAAGTAAAATATATAAGAGAAACAAAGATTTTTCTTTAGAGAAAAATCTACTTTTATTTTTAAACGCATACAGCATTTTATCAAAAATAAACATCGTCATTATTCACAATACAAGGAAGTGCGTAAAGTTGACTGAGACGAATTGAATGCATTACAGTGCCGTACATTCTCATTTTAAAGCCTTTTCTCAGATGCAAAAACGTTAATAAATAAATAAATAAATAGATTTCAAATGACTTTAAGTATCAAAAAAACTATTTTTAATCGCTCGCTTCCATTTTGCAGGCCGCACCAGAACGCAATACACAGCTAACTGTTTGCATCTCCTTCTGCTTTGTGGGTGACATAATCGCTTCTTCTTCGTCTGTGTTTATGGCGGCTTGCATCCAGAAGTGCGCTGTGTCACGCCAAACAAATAATTGCGCAAAAACATAACGCAAGCTTATAAAATTAATTAAAAGAAGCTTCAAGGCAGAAGATTTCACCTCGACCGTATTACTCGAGGAATCGTTTCAGCCCTAGTCAGATGTAAAAATGCTCCAAGAACCGCTCACGCACAATGTGAGTCCTGGAAAATGCTCATACCATCAGAGAAGAAAAACTTCAGGTCATCAGCTGAATTTATTTTATTTTATCGTCTAGACGTGAGCAACAGAAGCAACCCCAGATCATAACCCTGCCTCCCGTACAGTGGCCGCTATGCATGACAGGTGTAGGCGCTTCCCTTCTTAGCTCATCTGCGACTCTTCAACACAGTTCTCAAATTTCAAACCTCTGTTTTATGTACTATACAATCACTCTGATAGTTAAGACCGAAAACTCTCCATCAGTGCACAGCTGGTAACCTCAACTATTCGGAACCGCAGGTTGACTAAAACACACTGAATGCTATTTTACTGACTGTACATTTGACCATTTGGCGCAGGGAAACAGAAACAATTCATTTATGGTCTCCCTATCCGGTATCACATCACTCAAATGAGGACAAGTACCCTTTGGAGTCTGGTTCCCTTCATGGTCACCTCAGAGACTCCCTTCCTTCCCTCCACCGTCACCTCCAGCGTGCTCATCAGGGACAAGCTGAAGGAAAGTTTTCACGCACTTTCAAGTTTTCCACATTTTGCAATGTTTCACACCTAATTAAATTTTAAAATAGATTCAAATGCATTTGTCCCTTCAGCATCCATGCAAAAGGAGATTTTAGGATTTGCAGCGCCAAAACTACCACTAACTGATTTGCTGACCATGATATGCTTGACCCTGTGCTTGACTGGCCAGCCAAGTCACCTGACCTGAACCCCATGGATCATATATAGGCTAGTGCCAAGTGAGCTGTAGACCGCTATTAAAGCAACCTGGTCTTCAATGCTGCCTCATGCAGTAGTACCACAGGCTGACTGCCTACACGCCTTACCGCACTAACGCAGTCATTTGTGCTCAGGAAGCTTCAACCAATTCAATTCGATTCAATTCAATTTTATTTCTATAGCGCTTTTAACAATAGTCATTGTCTCAAAGCAGCGTCACAGAAATGAAAAGAAAATGAAAAGACGACTTATGGAAATGTATATATGTGTAAGACAAATGTGTCTAGATAATGAGATTGTCCCTGATGAGCAAGCCAAGGGTGACGGCGACAGTGGCAAGGAAAAACTCCCTGTGGAAAAACCAAGTATAGACAGCATGAATACAGGTTTTAAATGAAGTATTGCATTTTTTTTTTTTTTTTTTTGCTTGATCTTAAGAAATGTTCCATTTTTCCACCGATTTTTGGAATTTTTATTTTTGGTTTCATGAGATTAAATGTTTTTCCTGTACATGTTCTTTGTATACAGTATGAAACACTATGTTCTGTACAAAAGCCTTTAAAATTCATCCAGTTCTTTTTTTTTTTTTTTTTTTTTTGCTTTGCTTAAAAATTGATACATACTTTAAAAATATGCAAAAAATATGCAGTGCCACTAATGGTATGTATTTATTCCAACCCCTTTTTTTTACACCGTGGGTCATTTGGCCAAAAGGTTTAGAAACACGGGACCTTTAAAAAAAAAAAAAAAAACATTTAATGCAGAATTATTTTTTCTTAATGTGTAAATGATGTAAACTTTGTATAATGTGTGTGGAGATAGTGTGTATTATTTTAGTCTCTTTCTCGTCACAGAAAAAAAAAAAGTTTTGCTATAGGTGTTATGTTATGTAACGCACAGAGCACGGAACAGGCCAGTACAACCTCCTTTCATGCTAGAAGTGACAGAATGTGTGTGTCGGTGATGGATGTGAGAGTAAATAAAGGTGAGCAGCTGCTTCGAGCCTGTGCGCTATATCCTAAAGAATTACTTCTTACTAGACTTTAGGGATATTTGGCTGCTGCCAGTATAGCAAACAAAGCATCAAACGCAGGCAGCGATGTGCCATGTCAGACGTAAGCAGAAATCCTTGGTACAGCCAGAAGACCAACCTTGTCTTATCTGAACTCAAAATGAATATAAATCTGTAAGAGCCGAGGCTGCAGGGCAGCAAGGATGAATTACAGCAAATGTGCAAAGTGTGCAGGTGAACCAGTGTACAATTCGTTAAAGCTACGAGATGGCAGCGTTTCAAAAACAGTATGCGGTTCATCATGTGCATGATATTTCTGAAACGCTCGATTTATGACAAGGAAAGAATGAAGTCGAACCTGTCAGTCGCTGAGACTTCACAGAGTTTTTTTCACAAACATTGTGTGTTTTGGCTACCTCAGCACTTCAGGTTAGTGAACTCTTGTCGACCCACACACACACACACACACACACACACACACACACAAATAGGCTGAGCCCTTCAGGTTATTTATGAAGCAGTGCAGCAATCTAGAACTTCTACAGCTTCAAGACATCGTCCATGTCAAAAAAAAAATAAATAAAAAAAAGCTCATTGAAATATTTCACTGACCTGCACAGAGCAATGGCTTAAAAGAGAAAGAAAATGAGCAAGAGTAATGTGAGAGAAAGAAAGAGAAAGGCAGACAATGTCAAAAGCGATATTGGAGAAGATGAACAGAGAC
Organism: Clarias magur; assembly: GCA_013621035.1. Lineage (NCBI taxonomy): Eukaryota > Metazoa > Chordata > Actinopteri > Siluriformes > Clariidae > Clarias > Clarias magur. The sequence goes on along the minus strand of QNUK01000064.1, from coordinate 2,478,894 downwards.
TGGTCGCAGGGTCTCTTCGGAGTGAGCGGTAGAGCAAAAAAAAAAGAAGAAAATAACAAGAGAGAAAGAAGGAGAGAGGAAATGAGTGAGCTTTGGGATTTCCTGTCCGCACTGTTTCTGCACAGGGTTAGTGGCCCATGTTTCCCCAGGACCTTGTAATTTGTTTATCCTTTAATGACTTAATGAACTAAATTTAGTCCATTTTGTAGCTTCTAAAATGTATTCTTGACGCACGACATTTTTACATGCGTGTCCCACGTGCTGATGTGTCGTTAATACAAATAAGAGAAAAGACTGTGAGGTATCGATTCACCTTTTTTTGTTGTTGCAAAAATCCGGAAAAACCAACCAGTCAAACATGTTGAAAAAAGTAAAAATGTTGGAAAAATTTCCATATTGTACCTTGAAAAAGGAAAAGGTTGCTGTAGGTAAACTATGACTTTGATGACCATCTAAATCTGTACAAGTTGTGTGATAATATTTGCAAAGTGGGGCTGTGAAGAAGATTTACACAGCCGGTCAAGACTGTAGGAGCAGGTCCAACGGGTCAAGACTGCAGGAGCCGGTCCAACAGGCCAAGAGTTCAGGAGCAGGTCCAACGGGTCAAGACTTCAGGAGCAGGTCCAACGGGTCAAGACTTCAGGAGCAGGTCCAATGGGTCAAGACCGCAGGAGCCGGTCCAACGGGTCAAGACCGCAGGAGCCGGTCCAACGGGTCAAGACCGCAGGAGCCGGTCCAACGGGTCAAGACTGCAGGAGCCGGTCCAACGGGTCAAGACTGCAGGAGCCGGTCCAACGGGTCAAGACTGCAGGAGCCGGTTCAACGGGTCAAGACTGCAGGAGCAGTTTTAACATGTCAAGACTGCGGGAGTCGGTCCAACGGGTCAAGACCGCAGGAGCCGGTCCAACGAGTCAAACATGTTGAAAAAAGTAAAAATGTTGGAAAAATTTCCATATTGTACCTTGAAAAAGGAAAAGGTTGCTGTAGGTAAACTATGACTTTGATGACCATCTAAATCTGTACAAGTTGTGTGATAATATTTGCAAAGTGGGGCTGTGAAGAAAATTTACACAGCCGGTCAAGACTGTAGGAGCAGGTCCAACGGGTCAAGACTTCAGGAGCCGGTCCAACGGGTCAAGACCGCATGAGCAGTTTTAACATGTCAAGACTGCGGGAGTCGGTCCAACAGGTCAAGACTGGGGGAGTCGGTCCAATAGTTCAAGACGCCAGGGTCCCAGCTCATTCCCACTGACTAAAGACACCCAGGCCTATCCTGTGATTCAACACACCAGGGGCAAATCCGACAGGGCAAGACTCCAAAAGCTGGTCTATTAGCTTAGGATTTCAGAAGTCAGCCTAACAGATCAAGATGCTAAGGGCTGGTGTAATGGTTCAAGACCCCAGAAGCGTTCCGATGGGACAAAACACCTGGAGATGGTCCAGTGGTACCAGGGACTGCAGAGATGCAGTCCTGAGATGCAGGGTACTTGCCGCCAGGAGACCTAGGAAGACTGGACTGATTCCCCTTTACAAGACAAGTCCAAGCTCTCCAAATCCTGGAGATCGCCCGGTGCCTCCGGTGTGGAAATGCTAGTAGGTAAGGTGGCATTCTGACTTATATTCCCCCTGGATTGTGACTGATCCCCTAAAACGTTCTGCAACATTCTCATTCCATTTCATGATTACGCTTTTAATTTTTTCAGCACTGACTCTAGCCATCTATTCCTTGTACCACATAGTAGAGTTTAAAAATGATGTCTAGCCAAAGGAAAAAAATAGAAAAATATACACCAGGCTGTCTGTCAGCAGATGGTTTCAGGGTCAACCTTTACAACCTTTTTGCCAAATGTATTATCTACCATTAAAAAAGGTCCATACAAAAGGTCTGCCTCAATAGAAAAGCTTCTAGTACTGCAGGTAATAATGTATTGCCTGAAAATAAAGGCCAAGCCCTTACTCATAGGTCTGAAAATAACCAAGGTGATAACACCTGACAAATGACTGTGCCAAGGAGGGGGTTGGGAGGTGGACCAGAAGTCACTTCATAATTCACAGCCAGTCCCAATGGCCTAGAGAAGACTGTTCAAACGCAATGCTATATTTTCGCTAACAGATTACTTCCATACACCTTGCGTATAAATATCGGGTAACGACCCGCTCGTGTAAAACCACACAGAACGTTCGATATGCCGCAGACAGAAACAAAAGCTTGGCATCCTTTCCATTCTTCATCTGTATGATACTGAAAACACAAACCTAATCAAACTAGAACAGCCACATCCAATCTGCCCCTCAGCCACTCAAACTTTGATCAGACCTAATGATGCATATCCTTTTCCTAATCAGGCCTTGGAACCGCAGCACGACTGTAGTGCAGCCACATCCTAAGCCCGACCCTGTCCGATGCTGTATCAATACCTAAATCACTGTTTCACACGATTTACTGTCCAATAAACCCGTGGTTGGGTTGCAGGAAAGGAACCTTCGGAAAGGGGGATCGTTTATCTGGATACCTGTCAGGCGCGCACAGCTCTCTGAATTAAAGCCTGAGCCAAGTATTCGTGTAAGGCTGCCTTAGTTAAATTATGCATAATGCCTGCAGCTCATGTAGGCAGCTATTTGGTTTACAGCTGTTCAGAATGTGGATTTATAACCTATTCAGTGTTGTTCACGACTGACTGTCTGGCAGATTAAAGAATACGTAGCAGAGGCTTCAGCGTAAAGGATGTGAACACCGGTGTTACCGCTGGGTTTAACAACCAATAACAATTGCTCAAAAAAAAAAAAAAACAATGACAGCTTCCTGACGTACCCAGTAGAGCCAATTACTGGCATAAGGACAAAGAGTGATGGATTTGTTCACTTCGCAACAGGCAGCGGTCCATCTGAGATCCTGAATAAACACAACACAATACCAAATGCTCATTGCTAGTGCACAGAAGACATAAGGACTCTGCAAGCTGGAGTAATTCATGACTTCCCAAAATGTGCAGAAACGACTCGCTTTCAACCCCATGGGCCAGTCCCGGGACCACTGGCTGCACGGTGGATGGGATGCCAATCCATTCCACGGCATCCGAAGCATCAGCACCGAGATAAGTCTGACATTGCTTTCGCCCGAGAAAACCCAAAGAGCAGCTCGAATCTAGCGCAGGTCATTTGCGGATACCCAACAACCCTTGCTGGCACATTTACCATAACTTCAATATGCAATACAAAGGCATGTTACGGTTTCCACGGCAACACCGACGACAACCCCTCCTTCCCCCAAATAATATCTCACTTGTGGATTCGCTACACAAAGCTCGCACTCGATGCGAGCCAAGGTCACATGACTGTTGTCTGCGTCTCTAAGAGGATTACTGGGGAAAGTCTTTGATTTGCAAAAGCCGGGTGTGAAGCTTGCGCCTCAGTCGAGCCACTCGCAGGAGGATGCTTGTGGGAATATATGCAGGGGTGTTCTGAACAAGCCCATGACCCCTTGCCGAACAGAAATGTAACTTTATTTACAATACATGCTCTAACGCGACCGACGTTCCGTTCTGAACACACTCTGTGTTAACAGATCTGGTGTCCTGCATTTACATGCACTTTGAATGAGTTGAATGATCGTTTTCCCAATCCAGGATGATTTCTTTTGTACAAGACGTTCTACAAGTCATTTTCCTATGTGGAAACTTGCCCTATGTATGGAAACATTATGTTAAGGAGCTTATGCTACTTTGTGTCATCCTGTAAGTCATCGTATAAGTGCAAGTTGCCTTAGGGGAGAAACAAAAAAAATCTGTGTGGGATACTGAAGATATCTGGAGCAATGTTGTTTGAATAATCATCAGCCTTGTCTGGGTCAGAAGCAGAAAAAAGGTCAGAACCACCATGAAATGAAAACATGAGAAATAATCTTTTTTTTTTTTTTTTTCTTTTTAAACTCGAGCTTGTCTATCTGTTGGCCCCACAACACAGACGAGCATCGCCGGGAGATTCGAGCCTGGCTGAGCTCTTTGTGCCGAGAAGAATGAGGCAGTGGAAATGACCTCGGTGCTTGTTGGGGCCCCGGGGTCAGGTAGGTCAGCGCAGCCTGGGTCAGCCCGACGTCTGATCCGCAATCCCAACAAAGAGGCAGGATGTTCAGGAACAAAGGCCACTTCCTGCGGGAGAGGCTGGGAAAAAAAAAAAAGCAGGACCGAAAGAGTCCCCCACCTCCCCCC